>VXBR01008864.1:1045584-1081377 GCA_013400215.1 Cisticola juncidis | reverse complement strand
AGGGAAGGGAAGGGAAGGGAACACAAACAGTGGCTGCTTTTGAACCAGAGTAGGGCGTGACTTGCCAGGGGTCTGTCCAGAAAGGCTGTCTCCTCCCCATTGCTCAAACAGAAAATTAAGTTCCTCAAACCATGAGATTTATGTATATGCACCTGTCTGACAGATAGGAACATATTATAAGGAGGTTTTCTAGCTTCCAGTGATCATATTTTCCAGCTTTTCTAGGTGAGCTGCCACTCTGTGTGTGCTGAAATGTGCCAGCAATATTATGCAGTAACAAGGTCATGCATATAGATTTTTTTTCCTGTTTTCTAAATTAGTGATTTGAAATTAGTAATTTCAGATATTATTGTCAGTTCAAAAATAATGATATGACTGAGTGGAATAAATACTGTATATTAACCTTTAATTTACTCCTGGGTTAACAGCTTTATCTAAGATATATCAAAGCAATCCAGCTCTGACTGTTACTATAAGGAAAATGCTTTCTCCGATCTTACCAGATTATAAAGAGCAACAAATGAGTGATTTTGGTTTCCCCTTGAGAAGAATCCACTTTTCCTGTTTACTTGGAAATGTTTTCTCCTCCAAGAGCTACAATGAAAGTAAAATCTTTCCAAGATTTTAGAGAGAGACTTAAGAGAGACCTATGAACAGTATATGTGTATTCTAAATGCACTTATGTGCATATCCTGGTCTGTATTTGGGATGTGGCACTGCACTGTTTTAAATTATATTGTGAATTACATGGTTCATAAGATTGTGACAAAAATTGTCTGAGGGGGTTTTGGCTCTAAAGGTATCTTTTATATTATTTTTCTAAGTAGCAGTTGACAAGCTTGTTAACCTAAAAGGAGATGCTGCATCTCACTGAATCCAGCTGTATAAATATTTTACCATCATAAATGTTTTCCCTAGTGCTGCAGCACATGGTGGTTTCAACTTCTAAGCACATAAGCATAATTCTTCTTTTGGCTGGCCAGGGAGGTAAGAGAAAGAGAACAAACATTTTTAGTGGTGAAGGGAAGGCAGGTGAGGCTCAGTAAGGTAAGAAACCAAATGATTCTTTAACAGATGACCAGCTTGGTGCTTCAGCTAATTTTGTATTCCATTTTTAAATCCCACTGGGATGCTAAGGTGCATTTCTGGAACCTATTCCTAATTTTAATGACTTCAAGTGTGCTTCATCTAGAGTAATTTATATTATCAGTGGTAATTCCTGTTGAAAATAATTTAATCCAGACAGACAATCTTGCTTTCAAAGTAAGAAGTTGCTGATAAGTGTTCTTAATTTTCAATGAGATGTTAAATACAGCCTTAAAGCACAACTTAGAATGTGCTTTAG
The DNA here is from genome assembly GCA_013400215.1 of Cisticola juncidis. NCBI lineage: Eukaryota > Metazoa > Chordata > Aves > Passeriformes > Cisticolidae > Cisticola > Cisticola juncidis. The sequence goes on along the minus strand of VXBR01008864.1, from coordinate 1,080,032 downwards.
AAAGGAGAAATAAAAATATTAAGAAGATATTATCAACTTCTGTGTAAACTTTGGTAAGGAAACATGCTGTTCCAGTTTGCAGCATCAGAAAAATGCTTGTTTTGAATCAATATTTTTGTAGCCAAATGGAAAGGGTTTGTTATATAGCTTTCAGGGCTGCTATAAAACAAGATAGAAATAACATTTTGTGTGACAAATATAAAGCTTTAAAGTGGCAAATCCTTACATCCATCTTTGCATGACACTCAGCTTCCTATTCACTTTTTCTAGGAATGGCAACTGTACCACCCCATGCTACAATCCTTCCCTCTTTTGTGAAAGTTTGAGGCTTCCATTGTCTCACCAGAAATGCCACACACCCCCAAGAGGCCTCTTTGGCTGTATTTTCTGCTTACACAAATGAATGAGTTTGTGAAGTGGAAACCTCTCTGATTTTCACTTCACTAATGTGTAGCAATCACACAAAATTATAAAATCTATGTTTTTACACAGTTTTCAGATTATTCATTTTGTTGAATTAAGGTCTCACAGAACTGAAAAGCCATTGTTTAAACATTACATGCTGTAGAATACTTTGAGGACCCTAACCCCATATGTCTGGTATTGTTACACTTTATGAATAAGAACTTGGTCTAGCCAGTTAAAGAAAGGTCCTTAAATATTGATAAAACACACTTTTCGTGTACTTTAACCTAGGGAAAGCAATGCTTTTTGGTGCACTATTGCAATGCTAGCCTTTTAATACCATACGACTTGTGATAAATTATTGACCACGTTTTTCTAAATAATGCATCCTCATCAGTTCAAGAAATTCAGTAAAGCATGGTAGAACCATCTGCCACTAGCTTGGATCTGAAACTTGTGGTCCTGTACATTTAGAAAACTGAGCACTGCTAGTAATTTAGCTAAACATTAAGTTCATTAAGTAATGAACTTAATCCCATTGCAAAATACCCAAAGTTGCAAGAAACTGGATCCACACACAGGAGCATGGCAGACCACATCTAAACCTTTGGCTTGCAGGATTATAAACTGGATATCCTTGCCTTCAACCCTGACTGTGGCCATGTTCTGCTCTTCACCTGGAGGGATCTTGGTCATAACCCATCACCTCCAGTCTGTCAAGACTTTTCATTGGTGCCATGTGGACCCTGCTTGGAGCTGTGCCCAGGTCCTTGAGGGCATTGCTTTTTTTGTGGTTACCCAGATCCCCTCAGCTCATCCTCCCATGCCAGGGCAGCCCTGTTTTTGATATTCCTTTCTCCAGCCTGTACCAGATAACAGTTTGGACAGCACAGCCTGCCTGAGGGAAAGGAAGGGATTGACAGAAGTTTGGAATGTTTTCTGTTTTCATGTTTTGAAAGCTCTCAGCTTCATCTTGATAGTTTTGCTTACATTGTACAAGAATGTACAAGACTAAAGTACAAGTTTCATAAAATAAAACCTGTCTACAAAAATATACCAGTTGCCTACCACTGCAGCTGTTTACACATGTAGTCTGTTTTCCAGGTACCAGTTTCAATCCTTTTTCTTCCCTTCTGCTTCTCTTCTCTCCTGAAAATGAGTTCTGCTCTGAAATTTCTGGACTAACTTGCTGGTACCAGATATATGACCAACACAATTCTGCATGAGGCCAGCGTGCTATGAGCCCCACAAAGGTGTATCAAGCTCTGAGGGCTGACCAGCACCTTCTCAGAAATGGCTTAAGAATAATTAGTGAGATGGCTGATTGGGTGTGTTTTGTAAAGCAAAAAGGTTTTAAAAGATAAAATAACAACATAAAACGTAAGAATAAAAGCCGTGCACAGTGCAGAGAAGTCCCTTGCAACTGCTAAGACACCCCCAAAATCCCCTAGAATCTCCATGCTCTCTCTTATGGACCTAATGATTTAGGAGGGTCTTTTGGCAAGCTGTCCAATAGAAAATAGCCACATTCCTTAAGGGACAGCTAAAGATCCAAAAGGTGCTTTTGTCCTGGCACTGGGCTAATTACGGTGAGAGAAGCATAGAAGATTCTGGTTCTTCTCCCTCATAAGTTCCAGGAGTGTATTTAAACTCTTTTTCTAATATGGAAACCCCTACTTGGGTGTGTGGCTGCACTGCAACATAAAACCATAGGGGAAAGTTAGCAAAATCATCTTCATCCTCAACCTTCTTTCCTTTAATAACCAGAATCATTTTCTGCTGCACTGACCAAAATAATATCCTTTTTTGTGTGTGTTATTGCCAGTGAGGAGAGACAGCTCTCACTCTAGGACAGTTTTTCCTATTTTTATGCTTAAATGTAGTGATATAACACAATCAGAAGCCTTTGAAGCTCAGCCTATTGTCTTTCACTCGTTTTAGCTCCAATGTGACCGAACCAATCAGGATTGCTCAGTCTCAGAACCTCAGCTCCTTTGTTATTAAGGGGTACCTGCTTAGCCTGACATTCTCTCAACAGCTTCTTTGCAATGTTTGTAATTCTTCTAGAAGACCTTACATAACATTCTTTGGCATGAGAAAATGCCCTTTTGGTCATTCCTGACAGCCATGGTTGAACTTTTCCCATATTCCCTTTTCTGTGTTTAGGGGTGCTCTCCTTCTTGGAGCACTCTATCTACCCAGCTAAGCTTGTTTGTTCACGTACAGGAACTTCTCTTGAGGGGGCTGACAGGTGTGAACAGGATCACTGGACTCACACTGGTATCTTCTACACACTTTGAAAAACTGTTTACGTGCAGTGCAGAACCCCACTTCATGTGAGTCCTTTACTGTTTCCTACTAGGGGGTAGAAGTTCCAGCATGGCCAGTGTTGCCTTTTCTTCACTGATTTGCCATTTTGTTAATGGACCATCTGAGGTCCATTAAAAAAAATAAAATACCACATATTGTATGATCTTGTGCTGCACTGTGAGATCTATGTCATATTTTTCTTACTGTCTTAGTGGTTATTTCCTAGCACTCTGCTTTTGTTTTCTATTTGCACACTGTACAAGTCCCTTATGACTGTTTCAGTTTGACAATATTTTGTTGCTGTATTGAAATTAATAAATGGATTTCTCCGTCAGCTCCAAAGTGCTTGGTGCCACTGATGCTTGCAAACATCTATAAACCCCGACTTTCTCAGGAATTTCTTATCAAATTACTGCATGTTGCCACTGGCATCATAATGTTTTCCTATTTTAAACACTATGAAGTAGTCACGCTCCTTCAGCACAATACTTCTGCTTTCCAGTGTGGCAGGGGTTACAATGCATCTGCCTCCACAAATCAGCTGGAATGCAATTTTTCACTGATCTAATAGCACAGTTGCAAAAGGCAGAAGTTGAAAGAATATCATCCTTTGTAACAGATCAGATGTTTTGGAAGAATGCAATAATGAATATTCTATTGACATAGATGCTAGGGCACATGACGAAATAGCCAAACACTGTTGCATCAATATACCACAAGAGTTATATGTATTTCTGTACAGATATGTGCATTACAGCACATGGGTCTTACCTGCTCCTGTATCTATCATTTCCATAGAGATTACCATAATATATATTGCTTTGGTAGCATAGGGGACATAAAATCAGAACAAAAAAAATTGCAGAATAAAGAAAATTAATTCCTAGAGGTGCAATAGGCAGTGCTAGGAAGGCAAGGTGTGACTGTAAGCTGCTTATTGCTCTGTGATCTATTTCCTCTCTTGCATTCTGAAATAAAATATACTGTGCTCTAAAAGCCTGGCCATCCCTGGCCAACTTTGACACTACCTGGAAGGAGCACTGCTGTTGGTGCTGGTCTCACACAGCCCTGCTGGGATAATCAGAGTACAAAAAGCCTTGAAGGGGTGGCTGGGATTATTTCTCACTCTCTTCCCTCCACTGGATAGCAAGTGAATGTTTTCCTTCCAGTCACACTGATGTGTGACACTATCTTAATGATAACTGTAGTAGACACTGTATGACTGAACACTCAGTATTTCTGTCCTGCTGCTAGAGCTCTTGAAGCTGAGCCAGAAGCTCTTGTTCTCTAACAGGGATCATCACCCTTTAACTGTTATCCTTCATAGCTTGGTCACTCTTGTTTGGTAGTCACTCTAGTGGAGCTAAACTCATTGCTTTGAAATAACGCCTCCTAGAAATCAGTGTTACAAATCTCACATCTGATTCTGATTTTTTGAAAACTTTGCATTTTTCTGAAGTGACTAGTGTAGTGTATCCTCACTAAGAAAAGAATATTAAGGAGCAACACTAGAAAGATAGAATGGCTGTAATGAGTCAGACAAAAAATGCATCCTGACTTGTGTCCTGTCTCTGTCAATGGCCAGAACCAGGTGCCTTGGGAGGTAAGGGTTAAGATAAGAAGGGGTGAGCATTTTGCCTTTAATTTCTAAAATACTCATATAGCACAGTAGATTGATTATATGTGTTCAATAATCCTTACAGAATTTATTCCCCATGATAACAATTTCTTTGCATTCAAGGTAATGAAAATTAGGAGAAAATATCCAGAGCTTTTGAGGTACTTGAAAAACTAAGAAACAGTTTTCACAAACATGTAAGAAATTTCCTAGGTACAGCATTGTGGCAGCTGTAGGGATCAGTAACTTCTTGAGACCCATTTTTGGACCCAAAGGACAGGTTTGTTTTATTTTTTAAATGTTATCAATTTGGCCTTTATTGATGAAATTTCATCCACTCAATCATTTAGTTTCACTAACACTGAACTAACTGAAGATTTCTGTAAGAGAAATAGTCTTGGACTTTTTTTTATTAGAGAAGTTTTGTTTCTCTCTACAGAGAGAGTCTGCAGGGATTTATGTTTAGGCTGGGCACCCTATATCAGCAGCAGATCAATTTTCCTTAGAAGACAGTTCATATCCAATTTATTCTCTTCTGTGTGGCAACACTCCAGTGTTTGCCAGCCATTTGATAGAAAGTTATCTCTAGCCACACTGTCTCACTGACTTCCTAATCTGTCCTTTAAAAGGGGTAGTAATGAACTTCATATTCTCATTTTTTACCCTCATCCCCCATAATCACTACAAACACAGATTTACTTTTTGTTACCACCACCTTCCTGTTTCTGCAAGATTGCTTTATTTTCCTGGAAATAAGGATTACAGGTAGTCCGAGCCTTTTCTGGATGACTCCTGCTTTATTCTAATATGTTGCTTTCTTCTCTTATTAATCACCCTCTTTTCCTTGGTGTGAGAGCTTCTACTTTTCTTCCTGCATTGTGCACTATGTAATTACATTAGAGGATCTATTCTTTATAAGTCTGAATTGTTTCTTTATTTATAAGAGCTATTTACAAAAGTGGTAAAATTAGATTAAGAATTCCAACCCTGTGCACACAGACTGGTGTCTTGCCTCTTTTTTCCAAACCTCTTCTTTTTTTTTGCAATTAATCTTTCTTCACCCAGATTTCAAGCACACTGTTCATGTACACTTCTGACACTGGCCTAGATGTTGGGAATAACAAGCTGAGGAATCTTACAGTTGAGGAATCCGTTTTTGAAATACATTTATTGGAGCTCATAAAACTAGACTGATCTTAAAATGGGATTGAACAAGCCACCATAGCTGGATCACTGCTTGCACTAGAATATGAAATCCTGAGGAGGATGACAGTGCTATTTAGGTGCAAACAATTCCATAGGGGCAGGGGAGCTTTTCTCCATCAATGACTACCCTGTTGGTCACCATTACAAGAACTCCAGTTTGATCCTTGATTTTCACTGCTACAGGCAAGTCAATTTATTATTGCATCTGATAAAAGAGACAGATAATAATTATTATTAATAATAATAACAACAACAATGCAGATATTCTTTGTTTCTATGGATTCTAAATCAGCCATCAGGAGCCATCCATAAGACTATACTGTACTTGAAAAGCTCAAAACCTTTGAGTGGTTCATTTTTCTGTATTTTGACAACACAGATCAGTTTAAGAAAAATAAAACATTAGTTTTTACTTTGTAACAAAGTTCACTGGAATCCACCAGAGCACTTTTTTTTTCAAACACTTGGAAAGTTGCAATCATGTAAGATTGCATGCTGTAACTTGGGAATATATTTTGTATATATGGTTAAGAAAAGGGATGATCATAAACCTGATGAAGTTCAACAAGGTGAAGGGCAAAGCCTCACACCTCTGGAAGAACAAACCAAAGCACCAGTGCAGGCTGGAGGACAACCATGTGGAAGGATTCTTTACAGAAGAGGACCTGAGGCCCTGCCATGAATACACTCTCATTCCAAAGAAGGCAAATGGAATCCTGGGCTGCATTAGGCAGGGCACTGCCAGCCATTCAAGGGAGGTGATCTTTTCCCAGCCACTCAGCAATGGTGGAATCACACCTGGAGTTCTGGGCCCAGTTTTGGGCTCCCTTATACAAGACAGGCATGGACATACAGACACTGTGATGATGAAGAGGTTGGAGCATCTGTCACATGAGGAGAGACTGAGAGGGCTGGGATTGGTCTGGATAAGAATAAGCTCGGGAGGAAAAGGGTGCACAAATACCTGCAGGGAAGATGCAATGGGACTGAGACAGGCTTTATTCAGCGGTACTTAGTTACAAGTGCAGAGGCAATGAGTACAAACTGAAATGTGGATGTTCCCTCTGAATATCAAGGAACACTTTTTACTGTGTTATTTACAGAATACTGGCACAGACCATCCAGAGAGTTTGTAGAACCTCCATGCTAGGAGATATTCAAAACTCATTAGGCATGGTTCTGGGCAATGTACTATAGCTGATTCTACTTGGAGCCAGAGGGATGAACTAGATCACCTCCAAAACATCTCTTTCAGACTAAATTATTCTGTGCTTAGGCCATTCAAACTTTCTGCTTCTGTAACTTTTAGGTAAACCCCAAGCAATGCTTATCCAAAGGATAACTAACTGAAGTACATTATGAGTGGAGATCAAGTGCATCAATGCTGATGTCATGCAATGCCAATCTAATGAGCAATCATATATTCCCCCTTCCTTAGTAAAAAAACCTAAAAAATAAAGCAAAACAAAACTGAAAATAGCACTTTTTTCAAAGTATCTCGTCTGTCTTGCAGTGATCTATGCATCTTATCATTTTTCTCCATGCAATAATTCTCTAGTGAGAATACATAAAACAGCCCGGGGACAAGGGCTTGAATTGGTCTTCCCCCCTCAATGGGAGTAAGCTAACCTTTTGACTAAAGAGTTTGATGCTTTTGTGTTCCTTTTCTGACTCATAAATCTTGTATCCTTTGCTGCTCTGTTTTCCAGCTTTGGTTACCCATTCATTTCCCAGCTGTTCTGTATCCCATCTACTAGAGAAATTTTCCATGAAAGAAGCAGATGAGGATTTGAAACCCTGAAATCTGGTTAGAGAACTTTTATTCAGATTCAGCTAGGAAAATATTTTCATTATTACACTATTTGTGAAAGATAAAGACTATCACCATTACCCAAATGTCCTTTTCCAGAGGTTGACTTTTTAAGATAAATGAAGCATGCTCTGCTGGCATTTACCTAAATTCTGTACAATTTAGCTTGAATAAATTTTTTTGGCCTGAATTAGAAACTTACATTCCAACAGATTTCTTTTTTTTGTTTGCTACCCTGATTTTTGGTATAAGTTTTTGCTTGGCCCTTTGCATTTTAAAATAACTTGAAACATTCAGCCTTCTTTTATTGTTTGTTTAATTTTCTTTTTAGAATTGAATATGATTATATGAATATATAATCATATGAATATGATTATACTATGAAAATATAATCATATTATTATGATTATAATATGAAAAAACCTCAAAAGAAAAAACTCAAGTTTTTCATTTTAAAAACATAAAATGTACACTTTAAAATTTAGGACTTGTTTTTAAACTGATACAGTTTCATAAACAAAGTGATACATGAGAAACAGCAGGCCTGTAATTTTGTCTTTTGCTCAAAAAGAATACATCTTGGGATGAAGTGTTTCAGTCAACATTTCTTGTCCTTTATTTTTTTTTTGTTTTCTTTTCTTCATTTAAGTATCAAAATGTATGCTACAATAAGAGTTAAAAAGGAAAAAAAAATCAAATAACCAAAACATTGGTCTTCCCAAGTATTCTGAAACTGTCATTAACCAAAAAAACAAACAAAAGAAGAAATCAAAAATACCATGACTTCAGTGAAAAAATAGGAAAATTTAGCAAGGCTACATGTTAATTTTTTTGTCAAAAACCTTTCAGCTGCTGCCCATAGTTTCTCTTTGATATGTGGGGATTTGCTACTCATGCAGCAATCTTACTTCAGCAGTTTTAGACTGAGGGGAAAGTAGAGAAAAAGAGTAAGTTCCTCTCATCCAAAGCATCATCCTCAGCTCAGGCTGCTCTAATTCACACCCAAGTCTCTAACTGAAATATCTGTTTTGATCACACATATATGACAATGGTGGATTTCATCTCTTGGAGTCTAAAAAAACTAATTTTTAATTTTATGCACAGGATGGTGTCATGAAAGTTAATGTTTCTGCTCGTGTTTTTTACATTAGGCACATGGCTGCACAGAACAGGTCTGAAGTCAGCAGGTCTCTTGACAGTATTTTAGGTCTAATAGAGCATTCTAAAACAGAAAATGGCTTATGAATGCAAAACTGTTTTTTTCAATATCTGGTTACCAGGTCTTCCGAATACTAGTCCATGACTTTGAGGTGCAATTGCAGTCAATCATTGTGTACACTTAATGGTCTTACAAAGGTATTTCACTCCAAATATTTCAGAGCTTTTTTTGGTCTCTGTGTGATACAGTTTCTATCTTGCAGGAAAACTGAGTTATCATTTTTATGCTTTAGGTAGGTAAGGAGTTCCCTTCCAGCTGACTTGAAAAATCTTACAAAAATGTTTAAAGAACAACTGCTGTTAGATCAGTTCTACCAATAATTCCAGTGACCTTAAATGCTTTGCAGAGCCAAGTATTTTTTAACCTCCTGATCCCTACCTTTTTCGCTCAGTTATTGAATTCCAGAAAGAAGTGCAAGGCATTAATATCTCAGCTGGAACAACCAAGACTGAATATTATCGAGCTTTCTTATTAAAAGTGGCATTTTCATTACAATTCCTTTCTTCATCCTGAAAAATTGTGATGCTGTATTGTCTCTTTTGATATTACAGTGCTGCAGCAAGTGCCTAGGAGGTAATACAGTTTACGAAAAAAATACATATGATGGCTGGCCCAGAGGTAATTTATACATTTGTTTCCTTGTTGGCAGGCTGTATTTTTAACAAGAAGTTATGCACCTGAAGCATCAGTGCATTGATTTCTTAGCAACATAATAGACAGAAAGGTTGTTTTGCATAATCTGATCTGCAAGGACATGTAAGTCTGTCAAGAATGACAGGAGCTGGATGTTTCTGTTAAATTCAATGGACTGTCATGTGAGAGGAAAAACCACTTCAGCAAAAAACCCCATAGAATAATCAAAGGGAAGTGAATGACATAGAGTAAATTTGGCTTATGATTTGATGTAGAATTACAGATACCATCTCTCTATAAATCCCTCACCCGTCTAAAAACTGTCTGCTCTGTGTAGACACCAACTGGTTTTCTTTTACCATAGATGCTCACTCTTAGCTTCCCTTCTCTGGAGGAAAAAAGTGTCGATAAAATAGTTTTATTTCCCATGATCACCCCGGGACACCATTTCTCTGCTTCATAAGAAAGTGCCTTGCTGTCCCTGGCCCCCTCTGTCAGTGACTGGTATGTGAGGGAAATTGGGGAAGGGCTGTCCGATGTGTGAGGTGGGGAGGTGTTTACAAAATCTTAGCTCTGACAGCTCTATGTGACCTGTGCAGCTGTGAATGATGTTTTTAACTGATTTGTTTTCTTTGTGACTGAGGTACAGCCACTTAATGCAGAGGCATGGACATCTCTGTGGCCAGGGCTTCTCCTCATCCTGTACTCAACCCCAAACCCATCATCCCAGTTGTGCAATGGTGTACAATGGCCCACAGCAGCAGACACAGTGGCTGCTCAGGGAATAGTCCAACAGTATCCTTCCAGGTTTGACACAACACTCAGGATTTGGGACAGCATGGGAGAGGCCACAGTATGCATTGTGGATGAGGCTTGCTTGCAGTTATCTGTAGGTAACTACAAAGACATCCAGCCTCTGGTTCTGCCAATATTCAGATGTGTACTTAATTTTGACCTTTTATTTGCACGAGCTGCCCTGCTGGAATCAATGAGATTACTGTTGTGCTAGGAGACATCTCTGCTGGCAGGATGTGAGATGTGTGTGTAAGATGGGCCCTGTTCAAGCAGGCACTCAGGGCTGTGTCTGCCTCTGCCCATTCAACAAGTCCCTTTAATGGAACTCAAGTGTGTGCCTGAGTGCTTTCTTAAGCCTGGGCAGTGATAGCTCATATAATTGGGGTCAATGAACAGAAACTGTGTCAGCAGCCACATAATAAATGACATTTTCTCCATGTCAAGCACAGGTGAAGTGTTCGAAAGCAAGGAATGGCATTAGCCATTCCTATTATATATGCAAAGTGCAAAAATGATACCTTGAAGTAATTGCACTCAGGAAAAGAATTTTTTTCTTTCCCAGTGAAACCATTCCATTATATTTTTCTATATTTATCTAGAAAAATGAAGATGTGAATTTTCTACATGGGTATCAGTTGGAAAAATAAATTGAAAAGTATGGCAAAACATTAGCATCTAGGTAGTGAGTAAAAATAGTTAAAATTGTACAAAAGTAATTTATCTGATTTTCATCATCAAAAATGGAATTAGGAATCAAACCTTAGTTATTATAATACTTACTAATGAGATTCAAATCAAAAGCATTTGTTTCCTATTGAAAGGTTGATTGAAACTTCTGAGGAGATAATTCAGAATCTTTTTTCAAACGAAAAAGTAAAAATAAAAACTACCAACATAAAAATATAAATTCAAAAGTGATGGTTTGATGAAAAAAATTGCTTTTTTGATCCAGCTCTTAATATGTCTGGACCATAGAATGCATTTTTTAACAAAATTATATCAATTAATGAAACACACCAAATTAGTCAGCTACAATCTCGGTACTAAAGTTAATTTAGATCACTATCAAAACAATTTGAAAATAAAGTTACCTCAGATATTTCTAGTTTTAAATTTGCTAGAAATCAAAGTCCTGATCATCAGGAATAGAAAAAGAGAAGGCCCTTGCTCTCTAAATCTCATGCAGTGACCTGCTGTGAATTATGGTTTGCATAATTCATAAAAACAGCAGAGAAAAAACATGACAGGTCCACTTTTTGGTTGTAACAATACACCTTGTGTTAAAAATGCAAAGACCCCAATGGCACTGCAATGAGTTCTCATCATTCCAGCAATACAGATTTTCCATACAAATTAGAAGTGATTTCTGAGTATCAGATCATAGAATTATATCAAGGCTTGAGGAAAACCAAAACTTTTCAAAGACATTCAGCCTGTTTTCAAGTGTTAAGGAAGTAACTGAGGTAAAATTTACTCTTCAAAATTTGTTACTTCCTGGTTTGGAAGTGGTTCAGGGGGCATTTCTGCTAGATCTCTCAGTACCTTGGATGAATCCCATCCAGCCCCACAGACTTGTGTGTGTGGTGAAGCAGATCCCTCACCTCTTTCCCTTGGATTATGGGAGATTCATTCTGCTCCCCATCCCAGCCTTCTGGCTCAGAGGGCTGAGTATATTTATGTTGATGTTCAATTCTCCTGCATTTAACTTCTCTCTTAAAACACAGACGTGCCTACTAATGATCTTCCAGCCTTTCTGCCTTTTCCCATCTGTATCTTTAAATATTTTGATTGCCTGTTACAGGGGGACTCTTGTCACGTAAAGCAGGTAGATCTTGTCCTTCAGTTTCCATACGTGGTGCAGAGAGAAGTAAAAAGAAGTGGAAGAGTAAAATGAGGGCTGTAAAGCTAACAGAAGTGATTTAAGTATGGCTAGATGACCTCAGCCCTGCAGCTGTGAAGCACTGTCTGTCTGTGCATGAGAAGAGGAAAAATCTGTCCCTCAAACACATGGAGAAATGAGTTATTGCTTTTCTGCAAGAGAGGAATTAATAATAACTGCTAAAGAGAGAGAGAATTATCCATTGGCTGCAAGATTTCCCTGCAAAATGATAATTTCTAAAATTTGCTATATTACTGGATAGTTCCTGTAGAACTCAAAATCCTAAATTTACTCCACAAACACATTCATTCCAAAATCAAAAATAAATTCATTTTGTAAATGAAAAACTACAAGTAACATACAGCATTAAGTAATCTGGTTTCCCTGCAAAGGGAGTCCAGCTTTTTGAGTCTATTCTGAGACACTGACATTCTCTTGCTGAAGTTACTTGCTCTTTCAAAATACACTTCCTCTTAAAAGATCATTTAATAAAGGTTTACATTGATCTGAATAATCCTAATGTGAATGATATGAACACAAATAATCTGCTGGTACTTATAAAGCCCTTTGGGAGATTCATCATGGCCAGGTTCTGATTTCAAGAAACAAATCCAGTGTAAGATTAAGACACCTAATTTTGTGTCTCATGTATGCATCTACTTGTGTGATAAATATCTACATTCCCACGGTGTGGTCCTATAAGGCTCTGCTACAGTCAATGGAGGCACAGTCAATGCAGCCTAAGGAATGATTTAGATGATTAAATTAGATGATTTAGGTGATGGAGATCTGCTTTTGGAGGAAAAGCCTTGCTCTGATCTCACGGTAGGCTCCACACTGTTAACAATATCACTGGCACAGCTGCCTAACATGGCACACAAGACACCTCTTTATAAAAGGCATCTAAATTCTGGTGCCATGATATTGAACTAAAGGCCTTGTCCAGGGGGTGCTGGGATTTCCCTGACCCAGCTGGGGTCGTGCTGCTTGTGCTTCCACAGCCTGTGTCAGAGCTGCCAGCTCTGGTGTGTCAGCCAGCACAGGATAGCAAGATACCACAGGGCATTTCTATGACCACAGGATTTCATGTGGCTTGCTCAGAATTCAAGAATCCTTTTACATTTGAAATCCCACAATTTCCCAGGGTTTTCACATCACAAGGGTGAGACTAACTTAGTGGGTTTTTTTTTAGTGGGAGACATGACTAGAAATACTCCAAGGGAGCCCTTTTGGGCAACACTCCCCCCACCAGATGTACTCTAGAAGCATTCCAATGATTTCTCACTGCTGCAGGCATTAAAGCCATGGGGTCTGACCCTGGACCCTCCATACTGTGTGAGTCAGGTCCTCAGCACCAAAAGCTTTGCTCTGAAAATCTCCTACTGGGCTGCACTTGTGGCTAATGGAGTTTGTAGGGCCAAATTAGCACTGAGCTCATTTTGCCACCCCTGTGTTACAAAATATATCCTTAGGAAACTTGGATGCAGAGTTCTGCATGGGGTATTTCAGGAGTGAGAACAGCTAACTGTATGGATCACATATAGATTTTTAGTTCAGATGTCATGCCTGATTAACCATCTGGCATTACTTTAGTTGTTGAGTTATGTAGTGGTAGGCCTAATGAACAACTTGGCTGACTACAAGTTTGGTGTTGGAAGGTTTGAATTATAAGCATGTTGATCAAAATGAAAGCTGGACTTACTGGGTCAAGTATTAGAACTGTAACCTAAAAATCTCACACAATGAATGAGTATAATTAGGCCACATATTTAAAAAAAAAAAAAAACAACAAAAAACCAAAAAAACCCCACCTTGTATATAAAACCAGCTTGTGTTAATCTTACATTCACTCCCATGTTAAGCATTTCTTTCTTTTTGATATCCACCTCCTTCTGTCTGGCCTTCAATGTAAAAGTGATAGGGAGTCCGACCTAAAATTTGCGTTTCCATAAAAAGCACCAGGTGTTATGTTATTTCCTATTCATGTTAGAAAGAAGTTCCTTCTATCTTTGAAGTTTTATCACCACAGGAAAGAGTATGGATCCACAGGGCTTTGGAAAGTTGAGTAATAAGGTGATCATCAAGAGACAAGTTTTCAGGGTTTGGATATGTTCTCTGAAAGATGTTATTTAATATTTTAGCAGTGGCTTTGAAACACACACACAGAACAGAATTAGTATATTTTTCTCATAAAAGGAGTGTATTATTTGCAATGCTGTAGTTTCCTGGTCTCTCCTCTACAAATTCCCTCTGTTGAGTTCCTCACTGGAGAATCACTCCTTTAAAATGGTGGAGATTTTTTAGCTTGTTGACTAAGGCACCCTCTAGGAGCTGGGAGACAGTCTGGGTTTGAATGCTGCTCCAGGAAAGAAAGAACTGAATCCAGATGACCTGTGCTCTAGGTAGAACACAAGCACACAAAAACATAGAGCTTAGGTGTGAAGTGGGATCCTCAAATAACAGCAGTTCTGGACATGTGCAGGATCACTGAGCACTAAAGATCTTTAAGTCAGTGATGATATCTTTGTGGTCAGATGAACCTAGATAATAATTATTTTGTTTAAAGCCATAATTTGTACTTTTGTTGCTCAATACGAGTTGTAGATCATCGCAACCTTCACAAGACCTAAGCTGCAGTTCTTCTTTATTGATGCCTATGTTTTTTCTGCTTGCCATATTTGTTAGCAAATCTGTGAATTTAAGCCTTCCAGTCACTATTTTTAATGTTGATTTTGTTCACTTGAAGACAATTTCATTAATATAAAAGGAAATAACTTTTTGATCAAGTTGAAGATTTTGCCTTCTAGTTGTTTTTATGTCATACAGCACAGATTGATCTCTGCAGTGTTTTGGATGCAGAAATGAAGAAAAACTACTATTGAATACAGCAGATGTGAAAATGTTGCTGGAAGGTCTGAGAAGAAACAATTATTAACATGTGACTGTGTTTCAGTAAAGACAATGAAACAAGTTTCTTGCAGGATCATCAGACTCGTCAATTTTCTGTTCATCACTATACAAAATTTCAGTCAGTGGCATATTTGATCTTGTGGAATTCAAAGACACCAATTTTCTGAGCTTTTTGAATTCAAAACAAATTCAGTGAGTCTCATGAAGGATCAGTGTATCTTAGTTCAGTTCTTCAAAACAATCCCTTGATTCTTTCTCCTTCTTTCAAACTCAATAATGCAGAAATGAATAAATTCACAAATTATTTTTATATTATCACTGAACAATAATAACATTTATAATACTGATTATTGCTTTTACAGTTAAAACTGTTACATACCTACATATAAAATCTGAATAATAGCATAACATGCATTATATACAGACAGGTGGTGTGATATAAACTGCTTATTTTTCAGATGACCTTTCTGAGTTCATCAGACTTAATTCCCCAGAATTTCACAAGTCTCTCCCCTCTCACCTTTTCATTTCCTTCTCTTATAGTCAAGACAGTTACATTCAATTTTTTAATCAAATCCCAGTTCTGCAATTGCTTTTATAACAATAAAAATGCTGTTCTCATTCCTTTCAAAGTTCTAGTTGGTGATTTTTTTAATAGATTAAAAACTGATTAAATCTTACATTTAGCTTTTCTGGGATGCCCAAGGACTGAAATACTTCTTTCCTACCACTGTTTAAGATTAATCTTGCTCTAGTATAGAAGTATATATATTTTTTCTAAAAGGAGCTCTTCCTGACTTTAACATAGGTTTAATGTCAGCAATTACACACACAAAAAAAGAACAAAAACCCATAAACCAAAAACCAAAAGCCAAAAATCAACCCAACCCACCAACCAAAAAAAACCCCCAAAAAACCATAAAGAAGCATATGATTTGACTTCTATAGAGGAATTTTTGGAGTTGTTTGGATAATCTGTTTGATAGGTAAAGTGAGAACTTTTGACTGACATTTAAAGAAATAATTTTGCCTCTGAGAAGATATTTAAAATGAAAAAAAAAAATCACCAGTAAACTTGGAACCTATACTCAGTATTCTAAATATCTACGATTCCATATACTGACTGTAATCAGGAACCTTGCTTAACAGATGAAGTCCATAAGATCTCTTTTCATTTTCTCTTTGACTTGTTATTTTAAACTTCTATCATTATTCTTTTGGCAGCAAGAAATAGATATAAATTGTTCTGCTGAAGATCCTCAGACATCAGTTTTGATGATATTTCTATGATCTCAGCAATGTTAAAGTGGCCTGCACAGTGCAGGTGATAGCTACCATACTCCCAATGAGATAAGCAAATTTACTCTCAGTGGTCATAAAACTGTGAGGGTAAAAGTGTCAGCAGAGCCTCCTAATATTATTTCAATGTGGGGGTTTATTTTTGTATATACTTATGATCCCCTAGAAAAAAATATTGATAACAGAGGAAGAAGGAAATAGCAGGTAAGGTAATTATGCTGCCATGGTTACTCTGAGAAGAAAAAGCTCACAGCAAATTTTAATATAATTCAAAAATTATAAACCAACAGCATTCAACCAACACATAGAATGTCTATGAATATTTTCACAAAAATGTTGCAAATTCAGATTATCACCTTGACTGTGTCTGCCTAAATTTGTGGGCAATAAATACGAATCACAGTAAAGTTGTGGCCCAGTGGGAAGTGCCCCTAAAAATAAGAAAAGAGGCATATTAGTGTGTTCACTGGCTTCATATAGGTTAATCCCTGGATAAAAACTCTTTCTAAGCCCTGTGTAGAGCGTGGTGCTGAAATGGGGCAGCATCTAAGAGACCCCATCACCGAGGTGAGCCACCTACCCCTGGAGTTGTCTGAATGATCCTGGGCACCGTGGCAGTTCAGAGGGGAAAGACACAAGGACATTTTTGAAGCTGTCTACTCTGTTTTGAAGCTGTAGAGGAAAGGCTGGAGAGGTGAAGGGACAGTACCAAAACACAAAAGCAGGCTTGTCTTAAGGTAAAGGGATTCAGAAATAAGCTTCTCCTTCATAAAAACAAACCCAAAGAATAACTCTCTCCCCCTCCAACTTCCTGCTTACATAACAGATTTGCAGAATTACTTTGTTAAAGACAGACTCAAGCAAGAGAGATAAGGTCCCTTGGTTCTTCCACTGATATAGTTTGAACATCTATGTGTTTCTGATAAGAGATTGATCCCATCAAGTCTTAGGGAAATATCCTCTCTGGGGTTTGATTAAGGTACATTTACACACTCTAGCAACAGTAGAATATATTAAAGTGTTTCTGTGAAGAGACAAGTGCACCTGTCCACTCACAGTAAAACAAAATAAGGGCACTTTAGAGTAAGTAGCTCCTTAAGGAACACAGCTTTTGGCTCATGCATCATTTCCATAGAAAAGATGCCTACATTACCCTTTGTTAAACTCAAGTAAGTTTCCTAGCAACCCAGTCATTATCTCTGTGGGGTATAAAAAGACACCAGCATTATAAAGAAGTTGAGTCTTTGACATGATTGTGTTTTTTGACTGTATTTAATCACTAAACCTGCTGGCATCTGTCCGAAGTCCTCTTCTTCAATAAGATAAGTATCAACAAAGTACTTTGTTAATGTTAATGAATTTTATTTTCTGCTACAGGATAAAATCACATTCTGTATATCTATTATAGTGTGCAAAGTACAGAGCATCCTAAACAAAGCATCTTCAAATTAACCTCCTGTTTTGCATGTCCAGTGTCAAGGATAGTCAAACACCAGATCACAAAGCTGACTTCCTAAGATTTATTTTATGAGGTAATTAATGGCCTAAATAGAAAACCTTTCTAGAAAACATCTCTTCCTTTATTCCTCCTCTTTTAGGTCTTTGTTTTGCTTAACTTACTGTTTGTTTTTAAAGCAAATTTTTCAGCTTTATAGTGTTAGATAATAGCCAACAATTTCAACTAACTCAGGACTGGCTGCTAGATCAAAGAGTGGAGCAGTGAAAAATATAATTTGCAACTGAAATAATAGGATCATTAATTTATGTTGCCCTGTGTGTATGGTTATGCTATTAATAGAAGAAACACATCTCAGACAAACAAAAAAGCAAGACATAAATGGAGAAGTGGAAAAATATTCCCCATTATTACTTCAAAACCTGTGTTGAAATATCTTTGTATAGAAGAAACTCTCGTCTGACAGTTCTCAAATTTATGGAATGTATAAAGAAATGATGACATTAACATTTAAAGATCCTTTACTTTTATAGTATTTGTATTTGTGTTTGAGCAAGCATGTTCTAGAATAAATCTAGACTTCCTCTCCATATAAAATTTCACTAATGGTTCAAAATATCATGATTTTGCAGTAGCTGCTTTTCCTGCACATGAGAGGTAGGTACAAACCAAACTGAAAGAACATGCCACTGCAGGCTATAGTAGAAAATTATATTCATTTACTAGTAGTCCACCACTTTAGGAAAAAAGAATGATTAAAAAAAAAAAAAGGGAAAATGGTGAGGTATTTCTTTCAAATATATATAAAGCACAGCATGAAAAAGAAGCAGCTAATTCAAAACACCCTTTCTTCAGAAGCTATGCTACTCCAGAAAGAAAAGGAAAAAGAAACCTGTGTGATTTGTGAGGAACCTATGACCAAAGTTCCTGTATTATTCATTCCCTTACAAGCAGAAGAAAAACGTGGTGCAGGTTTGCTGACTCCTGACCTTTCTTAAAAGGTAAATTCCTACCTATTTATATTTGAGCATCTGGATGCAGCCATTTTTGAAGCAGCGTTTTTTTGGCTTTTCTTAGGTTGTCTCTATGACCTACAGTGATACAATAAGGATTATTCACCTATAAGGCAGGCAGTCTATTACAGAGGTGTTTATTTTCACCACAGTGATTCCCATATTATACAGGCAACATGACTACAAACCAGAAGCTGCAGACATCTCATATTACCTCACTGAGGTTATGGACTAATGTTATGGTAATCTATAGCTCCATTGCATGTGGTTGTTTAATAGAATTTAAAAGAAAGAAAATGAACCAAGCACATATAGCCCTTAACACAAACTGAGAATAGACTTTTTAACTAAATGACCTCATTAAATTTTAGGAATCTGTTATTTCTTGTCTGATTATTACTCTGAATATAAGACTATGGTTTCTATGACTCATGTAAGAGTGCCTTAGGAAAGATTTCTTTTTGATGTACGCTGCATTAGTCATATTTATCTATGAACATAGATTATATATGGTGCAACCTCTACACCTACTGTGGTATTCCAGAAAGGAAATATTAATATTTTACTTGGCTCTGTAATTAACACTAGTACATAAACCCATGCAAGTCCAAAATAGCTTTTAGGATTCAGGATTGGATGATTAAAAAAATTTCTTCTCCTCAGAGCTGTTTCATGGATACTGTTAGACATAATTTATTACAGTGAGATCAATTTCTCTAGTTCTTGTAAGAAGTATGATATAAATGAAGAAAAATATAAAAGCTAATGGAGAGTCTTTTCTGCAAGACATCAAATTAGCAGTCATAATGAAAGTTAATAGTCTTTGCATGCTAAGAATCCAAAGACCTTCAGTTATCATCTTTCTCTGAAGAAACTAAAAATCTCACCAAAGAAAGTGATTCCTGATTGGCTCACAGATCTTGACTGCATCTTTTCTAGTCCAAATTGGTAGGGTCCATGCTAAGATTTGAATGAGTGTATGTTAGAAGATCAATTGTGAAAAGAGAACTTCTTTGTTAATAGTGCAAGACCAAGTTTAAAGTGCAAAACTGAGGAGAGAATGTCTGAAGAAGGAGCAAAAGCATCCTGTCCTTTAAAACTTGAGCATCATTACTTTGACCTCTTCATAGTTAAACAAGGTGTAACATCCTGGACTTGGGGAAGAATAACTCCAGGCACCAGTGTATATGCTGGAGGATGACTATCTAGAAGGCCTCTTTTAAGACATGAGGGACTATGGTGGACATCAAACTGAATACATAAATACTTGAAGGGAGGGTGCAAAATATCAGGGTCTTTTCAGTGGTGCTCAGTGACAAGACCAGAGAAGAGCCCACACTGAAACACAGGAGATTCTTTCTGACCATCAGGAAACACTTTTTCACTAAGAGGGTGACCAAGCACTGGCACAGGTTGCCCAGGGAGGTTGTGGAGTCTCCATCCCTGTAGATATTCTTAAGCTGTCTAGATAAGAATCCTGGGCAATTGGCTGTGGGTGGACCTGCTTGAGCAGGCGGGGTAGATCCGATGACCTTTAATGTCCTCTTTCAACCTTAGCTACTCTGTTTCTGCAATTCTGTTTCATATCCTTTTACAGATGCACCATCCTGTACCGTTCCCTCACCTCCTGAGGAATGTATCCTACGAAAAAGCTGAAATGGAACTACATTTTTGAATCATTACAAATAAAGCAGGATGTTCTAATAGAGAAATAAGGTTATAAAGTGTCAGAGTAGGTAAACACAGTCACTAATCCTTGTCTTTCTAACACCACATAGTAGTAACGAGAGAATGCTGGATCTTCTAAAAAGAGAACAACTTCCCTTGCATTCAAAGGCCTCCTCTCCTGCTTGTTTCACTATGTTGTGAGATATTTGGTGGTTGGGTTTTTCTCCCTAATCTTAGTGCTGTGAATGCTTTTAAGTCATTTAGATTTACAGGTGGGTGGATATTTGGGATTCAAAATTAATGGAAGCATTTTTTCACATGATTGGCAGCTGTCAGACAGATTTTTTTTTATTTTTTACGAGCTGAACTGACAAACTTAATGAAATTGCAAATGAAAGTGAATAAAATTTTATGTGCAAAACAGAAAATAAAATGTTGTTGAGAATGAATGAAACTTGTTCTTTCCCTTGGCTCCTTTTACACAATTTAGAAATATCCATCTGATACTGACCAGAATGGCCAGTATCAGATGACACACACAAGTCCAACTCTAACTCCACATATGACAACTACCAGGGCTGTCTTGCTACAGAATCATTCTCCATGCTTTTCTGCGGTTCATGCAGAAGAATTTTCTAGGAAGCATGAAAGGTTAATTAGCTGAAAATAGAATCATGCACCTCAAGAACTTCATAGTCATTACCTCTCAGTGTGGGTGACCAGGTCTTCCTTTAGGAGATAACAGACATAGTTGCAAATATCCATAAATAAATGAGAGCATGGAACAGGGACTGAGATTTCCTGATCCCTGTAACTAGACTGCAAGACAAAACATTTCTTTCTACTCAGTTTTGTGATTCAAACTGAAGCATTTAGGATTCAAGTTGTGATTGATATAATAATTTGTAAACACGTGTGTCTATATTGATTTTGCTCCCTAATGCTCATCACCTGGCCCAAAAGGTGTCCCAAGGCATTAAACACTGGCAGCAGAACACCTTGAAATACATATAAAAAAGCAATTCCTATAGTTATGGCCAATTCAGGACGCTTTTCAAAAGCGTCCTGATCTTGCACTGATCCATGCTTCAAGCACCCCTGGAAGATTGTTTCTTGTTGCATGCAGCTTTATTGTTAGAAAAATATGGCTGTAAAAGGAAATGTGCCTAAATCCTTCCTTTACTTTCATTCAGTCACTCCTGGTTACTTCCCTTTGAGTCACCCTACCTGATGCCTCTCTCATTTACCCCCTTAAAACACCTACAGATATTTAGCATGCTGTTCATGAATCATTATTTAGACAGGCACTCCATATTTAGTTCTTCTCCTTTCCTCATAAATCAGTCCCTTCCAGACCCTCAATCATTTTTATTGCTCTTTCATAACTGCTGATAGTACTCATAAATGAAATGTCTGTAATGGCACTAAGCAAGAAAAAGGGAACAAGAGACCAAGGCTGGAGTTAATAAAATACAAATAAAGCATAACCTAACTTGGGCATCCTCTTTATTTTGGCAGTCAAATAGACATAAATAATAGCACAACATGGCAAATGAATTACCAGAGGCCCAGGCACACCTGTTGACATTTCTGTTTTCCCTTGTATTTTTTCCTTTGTAGGGAGAGAAGTAGAAAAACAGCTAATGTGAACATCTATTTCTGTTTCTTCAAATCAATATTCTAACATCCTGTGGAATGGCTGCTGGCCATCAAACTTCAAACATCTCAAAGCTGGACTTGTGTTAAATCCAACATGTAAGAGCAGTATCTGTTGTCATAGAAAAACTTTCTTAGCACTTCTATCATAACTCTCTTGGAAGATGGGATACTATACAGTAGCTTAGATTCTATAACAATATATACTATAATTATAATGTTACAGAAGTTATAATTTTAATCAAGACCAGTTAAAGGCTTAGCATGGAAATAATCATGCTTTTGACAGTCTGATATTTACAACAGTGCACCTTAGTAGCTTCAGTTTAAAAGGGAACCTCAGTTTTGCCTGTGAGGTCAAGGAATGCTGGGATCTTGGATTTTTAAAAATGAAAGGTAAGAAGCAAGCTTTAGGCAGCGTTTTAATTTTAATTTTGGAATTATTTGTTATAGAAGAGGTGAAAACTTCATGGAAGTTCAAATAAACTGCCTTTGCTTAGTGAGCTGCTCCCTCTGTGCTGTGTCAGTGTACATATGACAAATTTCTAAACTTATGGAAAAACAGGACGTGTGAAGATGAATCCAGTCACATCTATTTTTAGAATAGTTTACTGAGCATTTAGAAAATAAAGAAAATTAGACAAAAAAAATCTAAAGGCAATTCCTTTCTACAGGAAAAATGTTAAAAATATTAACTCTCCGTATGTGTTTAGTTCTAACACCTTAGTGCTCAAATAGCTTTTAAAGCCTCTCTTATGGATCCTTTATCAAGCTTATATTAAAATCTAATTTTAATTTCCTGTAGCTGGACTGGTTTAGGTTTGTTTTGCTCTTAAAGAACAATCAAGATGTTAGCTCTTAATACTAAATTGAAAAAAATATTAAGTGTTAAAATGTTTTGGCACTGCAGGTGTGTAAAAGCATAGAACACTTAAGAGATCAAAATGTGACACCGATAATTAAAAAAACTAACCCAGATATAAATAAACCAACAAGAAACAACTGGCAATCCTCTTTACATAGGCTAGAGCATATATATCAAACCAGGTCACGCCTTGTCACCAGATGAAGATTTTTAAACATGTATATTTTTTCAAGCAGGAGAACATCAAATGCAGAAAAGAAAGATTAAAACAATGCAGAAAAGTTATTTTAATTACAACAAAATATCTACTCTCTTATATTTGGAAGATTTAGGAGAACATTAGGGGTCATAGTTATTAGGCTGTGAATTCATAGAGGGGTTGCTTATTTTACAAGGAGCTCAGTTCCTCCTTTATGCACATACTCTCCTCTCTATTTTTCTCAATTATTTAGACAAAATGAAAGAAAATGTGCGAAGTTGCTCAGATCAAAATCTTTTTTTTTTTTTTTTTTAATTTAGTTAAAAACGGGCCGAAAATAAGGTGTCATGATGCAAAAAGCTCATAAACCTGCCCTCAGCACTTCTATCAGAAATTTTTCAAACTTTTATCTGTTGTCTGACCTAGAGGAATATTTTCGTAGTTTGAAAACTCTAAACTTGTCTAATAAAACATTTATGACTTCAGTGCTTTAAGTCAAAATGGTAAAAGAAATAATCTAGAGTGAGTATTAAAAGCTAAAGCTTTAATCATTACCTCTGACAGAGTAACTCCATTCATCAATCATTCTCTTTCAAAGTCCATGAATAAAGAAGGAATATCTATACACTGCAATGAAATACTGGGATCTGATAAGATACTAAAAACAAATTATAGTCTTGGCAGCCAGAAAATCTCCTTTAAATGGTTGGGATATTTAGAGGAAGCAAACAAAGATATGTTACTTTTGCTGGAGGTCTCAGAACCATGAGACCAATAGAAAAGATTTTCCTTACCCAGTGTAGAAGTAGAAAATACAATATTAAGAAGAAAAAAGAGTTTCTATAAGACACGCAAGGCAATCCTTTTCTCATCCCAGCCCTGGAAATGACACAACTGGTGCATTTCAAACATTTGTTTTGAGAACCATTTTCCCAAAACGTTGTGGGCTGGCAGAGATGCCCGCGATAGAGCAGAGATGAAGACCTTCAACCATGCAGATCTGAGGAGAAAGTTCAAGGCTTTCAGCAACACAAAGGCAAATCTGAGTGGGGACACAGTAAAAATTGCTGCTAAGCTATTGGTCTATTGCATCTATGTAAAAATAGGACAAACCCAGCAGATTTCAGTAGATTTTCCTTTAATATAATAAATACTTTCTAATTCAAAAGCTAAGCCATACAATCATGATTTGAACAATAAACTTGGTTACATTATTTCCTACCTTATAGCCGCATTTAAAAAGCCCTGTTTTGAGGGCCAAATAGTGATTCTAAATTGTCTAGGCAATGCTTTGATAACATAGGTCAAAAATATGTGAGAGACATGGCTAAACAATGCAAGGATATGGACTAGAACCACTGATTCAGTCCCTGTCTGAGTTCTTCAAGGTCTAGTATAATAATGTCTATGTCTATATGTAATATAGACATAGACTGCATACCAAGACCAGAACCAGTTACATCTTTGAATAAATAATATGTGAAAGAAATATTGTTAGCAGTACTAACTGCTGGAAAGTAAAGCATACAAAGAAAAAAAAAAAAAAAATCTTGACTTATATAAACTCACTAAAGATTGAGTTAGGTGTTACTAGTCAGCAAAGTGCCTTTGGAATGATTGTAGACCTAAAAAAGTCAGTAACAATGAAAAGACAGATAGAAAATATAATTTTCTAATATACAAAGTAGGAAACCAAACAAAAAAGGACAAATTAGAAAACACAATTATGCCACTGTACAAATACATTATGCATGGAAATCTCAATCGCTGTGTGCACACTTCAGGCCACTTATCTCAGACACGAGGTTGAGATACTACTCACAGTACACATAAAGGGACATAGCTTCCTGTATCTCAGGAGGATTCTAATACTGTAAATCACAGAGGCATGAAGAGATATCAGGAAAATAACATTCTCCTCTAGCTGTCTTTCTTACATTTTTTCTGTATTTAACTGAATAATTTGAATCCTCACAGACATTTCTTTCAAATCCCTCAAACCTCTGTTCATCCCAGAAGCATTATTTACATCTTTTATTTTTGAATACTTGGTTCTTGGCTGCAAACACTGGGACTATACTCTGCATTTTGTATGAAAATTCAGCCTTGCCTTATAAAAAAGCTTCAATACCTCCCTACTTCTAGTGGAGATACTTACCTGACATAACCCAGTGCAACATCTGTCTTTTTTATGATTCCATTACATTCTTCTTAATAGTCATTCTATGGTCAAATAATGAAAGCTAATGAATCAAGGAGCACAGAGAATGCTTTATGATTTTGAAAATCAATCTATTTTCATTTAAGTACATGTTAAAGAGTCTAACAGTCAGCCATCAATTAAAAACTAGCAAAACAAACAAAACCACTAAAAACAATGTAGAAAAATATGAAATGTGAATAATTGGAAAAAGAGTAAAGTAAAAATAAAAATGGAGAAGAAGCTTAAATTATGTTTTCTCTTCTATTCTCTTTATTCTTTGCATGACTAGTGATTTCATCCATTGTATTTGTGTTTTAACCTAAAACATCACTATCATACTGATTGCTAGAGTCCACATTCTAATTTTAATTAAAATCAAATATATCCAGTGGTGTACATTTTGCTTCAGAGCAATAATTGCACATTTACGCTGTTTTAAATGAGAAAAGAATTTAGCTCACTACATTTTTACACACTTCACTGGCTTGGTACTGAGAATGTCTTACTGGATTGGTTAGACTTTTTCCTCATAAGAAACAGACGTGATTATTTTTATTTGGCAGTTAAACACCTGGTCACTAAATATTTAAACTTCCAAAATGAAATGCCTCTCAATAAGCTGTGCAGCAATAATATGCAAATACTTACTTATACTCAATTGGCATATAACAAGGTATGAACAATGTGTGTGCATTGTAATGAAGTGATGCAAATGACCTCAGAATCTGGAAGACACTGCCAAAAGTTTGAATTGTATCCAAAATAAGAATGTCTGTTTTCCCTACAATCTGCTGAATGCAGAACACATTAGTATCTCAGCACTGCACAGCTGTGTTTTTCTATCAAAGAAGGATAATGCCTGCTTTCAGACTTGCAGAAAAAAATCCTTCCTAATGGAGTTGGGTACCTTTATCTGCATTCAAGCTGCTGCTTATTTATTTTTAAATAACTGAATTCTGGCAACATTTTATCCTGAATAAAACACACAGTTAAAAAAAGAGTTAAGACATTCCATGTCAGCCCTCTGCTGTGAAAACACAGTACCTAAGACAGATCTTGACCGTTTTTTAATGTTTTCTCATCACTAATCAACCAAAATTTCTTGGTTATCTAACTTATGGCCTCAGGCTGTTTCCTCCCTAATGTCTGATGCAGTCATGGGGCAATCATAACATACAGATACAGTTCTGCCTTTACCTGCCCTGGTATAATCTCCAGCTCCATTCTTCTACAAAGGCAGGCTCCTCTTTTAGAAGGGGAGTCTCTCATCTTGCTGAGATATTGTCCATCACTGTCTTCTCCAGGCTTTTTTCATGTAAACAAGTCCAGAAAATGTGGATTGCTCAGCAAGATAATATCAAGGACAGGGCTTCCCAAGTGAAGGCTTCAATATAAACCCAAGTCATGAATGGTGCCTGAACAACACCATGGCCCCAGACATGAAGTGGTTGTGAAGCATCTCTTCTTCCTTTATCCTGTCCTGATGTGACAATGAGGACATCTATCCTGCTGCATTTGGCACACGTGAGAGTGCTGTTGAGCCGCCTAGAGTAAACGTGTTTACTGTTTGCTGGGGAAGAATTCAGTGAAGACAGGGATACAAAAATCCATCAAAGCTTGAGGAAAGTGATCTTCAATACAATTTCCCTGTAAGTATGATTCATGAATGATATCTATACCAGTAGAAAATATTCTTCTTTTGCAGTACAGCTATACTACTCCAAATGCCTCTTGTCCACAAAGAGGCCTCAAGTTGCTGAAGTACAAATATTTCCAAGGTAGTCTGTTATTCTGAAGTCAAAAGCAATTTCTTTTTTCAGTCATACTCCACTACAACACAGGAGAACCTGTACTTACATGGTTAGACATAATAATGGTGTAGAGTCCCAGTGGGAAGAAGTCCACAAGTATGTGCTTAAGTCTCTCTTTGCTCAGGAGTTTGATAGAAGCTCATGCTTGAATATGAATGGTTTATCTTTAAAGCTTTTCTTTAAAACTCTGTTAGTCTGTATTCAGGTTTGTGTATGAAAGAAACATATTTCAGTAGTATGTTAGAAGAAGGTAGATCATTAGTTAATATAAATATATCATTGCAGTTCCACCATCTTCATTATCATGAAGAATCTATCACCTGGAACCAAGATATTTTGTACATTTTATTCTTACCTCTCTCTAATGATACAAGGACTTGCTTTTCAGAGAGCTAATTAATTTATTTATATTTTGTCACAAAATGTTATTTTAGTGTTTACTCTTGCTCTTGTACTTGACCAAAACTAAATTTTTATTTCATTACTTTCTATCTGATACATATCAATGAAATACAGATGTGCTCTGATTACCATATGTCAAATACGACTTGTTTTGCATTTTTCTACTCAGATGTGGAAACCATATTAAATAATCTTTTATCAGTTTTGCATAGGAAGAATAAGGTTTTGTTCACACAAGAGATTTGTGAGTTATTAAGATTTTTTTCATAAAGTAAATTAGTTAAACTCCACTGCGTATGAACAATTCGGTTTAAAAGAAGTTTGTTTCACTTTAAACAGATCCTTATTAATGCTACATTGAAAAATGCCTCATTTAAACTTCAATAAAAGTAGCTGCACAACTTCATTTAGTGGTTTAGTTAAATTAGTTGGATTTATTACATTTGACTGAACAAAGATAACTGTATCATAGAATCAAGGCTGAAATTTTAAGCTAACATGCAGTTATCTGACAAGTTTTTCAATTTCAGCAGCAGATATCTGCCAGTATTGCTAATTACATGGCTACTTTTGGCAGTGACTACCAAATCCCAAGTCTGGAAATTATTACTGTGCAAAGCCATTGTACTATGCAAGACCTAACAGCATGTTACAAAGATCTACCAAATAACTCATTCCAAGTGGAAATACTGCATTGTAACAATCTCAAATGCTACAAGGTTTTTTAAAGAAAAAAAATGAGTCTTACAGAGATTGTCTTTGTGATAAGGAATTGATTTGGGAAATACATCTTTGTTTTCTGACTCATTTTTCATTGGTCTCAGTGAGCTCACATTGAAAAAGGAGAGCATTACTTTGAGTCTTCTGAGGATTTTCTAAAGTTATGTTTATGTATAACCCTAGTCCAGGTGATAAAAACTCACTCCTGGCATGACTCCTTGCTTAAACTGCATTTTTAACGAGATTGAAAGCTTGCTGAAAGTATGGGTGAGGATTCAGTTGAGCAAAACAGCTAGCAAAGAAAGTCAGCTGATTACAAACAGGAGAAAGAGAAAGACCTCAGCCTCAGCCTTGGGCTCCCTGGAATCTGGGCTTCTGTGGAATGTACCACCAGCTTTCCCTCAGGTTCTTGATGATAAAAATGAATTCAAGCACATGCTGAGGTAGCACTTTGTTATTACTGTAATATATTTGCAGAGATACAAACTTTTGCAGAGAGACATCAGACACCAGAATCAAACTGCATAAAATTTTAGCTTTTCGAGGCAGAATAAATAAACATTCACAGAAATTATAATTATTCAAACCTTATGAGTGGTTACATGGTCAATTGCTACTGTTCTTTATAATGTTTTTCCCAAGCAGTCTTTTGAAATGATCAAATAAATACCTGTAGCTACCATTTTTTCAACTACTGAAGCCTGGTAATTCAGATGTCATTCAAAACAAATTTGTGACTGGACTCAATGCAATTTTTTGTTTTATTTATATCTGTAGTTTGAAAACACATTTCACTTTTCATAAAATGAAACTTTTCATCACAAAGGAATGACAGAAAGCATGAGTCCTCTATTTAATATTTCACCAATAAGTATTTTCATTCAGCTGAATATTAACCCTTTCACAAACCATTTCTTTGCCTACTTAAGTTATAAACTAAGCACCATAGGGCTTTGTTTTCCCACTGCATACAGTTAAACAACTGCAGAAAGTTCGAGCATATGCAGTCATTTGAATATATCTGCATATATTCATGTGCATAAATACACATAACACAGAAGGTGAAACTCAAAGAATGTGAGTAAAAAACTGAAATTCTCTTCAGGAGCTGTGCTATCTTTGAAGGTAACTCACTGAGCTGCGAGGTAAACCAAGTACCACATAAATGTATACACTTACTCTCTTAAAAAGAAGAATCATTGCCTGGCAAGAAGATTGCAATTAACAACTGTCTTGTCAGCTTGCAGCATCTAAACTAAGCACTGAGTTCGTTTTTGTTCTCCCCCTAGTTTGTGATCTTTTTTTCAGAAGGAGAGAATCTGCTACTTGGAAATTCCATTTACAAGCATTTTCATATCAAAATAGATATCTTCACATGAAAGTCAGAAGAATCTTTTTTTGAAACATGTCCTTTTTAAGTTTTTCAAAGAACTCTTTTCAGAAAAGGCCTCATCAGCTCCCACACACACAAATCTTCAAATGTTGTTTTTGAAGAATTGCATTTAAAAGTATGTTCACTTATATACCAAGCATGAGAAGCAGGAAAAAAAAAGTCTTTGAATTTGAACTACAGCTCATCATAATCTGGTTAAAATTATCTTCAACACCACCTGTCATTATTAATGCAGGAAGAGAGGCGGAAAAATACCTTCAGCCCAGCTACATTATTGCAAATAAGGTCCATCTGCTTTTCACTGTTCCATCATATAATAATAGCAGTTATATTTATGATGGATTTAGGATTTTGCTTGTAGTAGATGAATGCAAAACTGCTTTTATTAAAAATGTTTTCCTTTGAAGGTGTTCTACCATTTTACTAGACTTTATACCTGATTTTTAATGTGGAATCCTTAGTCTTTGATATATTCCATCTCTAAGTAAATTATTTTTTCCCAATTATTAAATTCTTTTTATATATATATATGAATATATATATAAATACTCTAGCTTTTTGTATTAAATGGTACAGCTGTGAAGAATCTGATTTCAGGCATAATGGCTATAAGAGCCATTTTATAATAGTCATGGTAAAATATTCATTATCTGCATCCTTAAAGAAACACATTAAAATCATAAAACCTACAGGGTTAGAATTTCTAAAAGAGAAAGCAAGGAAGTTTTATAAAAGCAAACGAAAAGATAAAACCTAAGACACAAAATGCTTGCTGTTATCGTGGGTAGTGTCAAATCATAGGAAGGAGATTAAAAGTAAAGGGTATGTCTACATTAGCCATTAAATTTTGGTGTGGTGCATCAATCCAGGGCCTGTGCTGTGATTTATTCTTGGCTTGCTCTCTGTTGTCCATGAATCTGAGTGACTTTGTACAGTCCCAAAGAGTATTATTGCAAGAAGAACAGTCATCATTAGGACTCTAAACAGAACAACAACAACAAAAGGTACAAGAGGCTATCTGCAATAAAAGATACATTGCAACTAAGAAATTTTAATTTATTTTCAGACTAGAACACAAAGAATGTAATATCTGAGAATTTAAATGCAGAAGCATGACAACACAGGCCAAAAGAAAGTGTGAGGAAGTACTTTTTAAATGCAATAAAGTCTTAAAAAAACCTTTTTTCCCACCTAGATTCATTAGAAGAGCTCAACCAGACAAATAGTTTTCAGTGCCAACAGATGTCAGCATTTTGTATGGGCACTCAGAGAAGACAAGATCACAGCAGAAAAAGAAGACTAATTTTTTATTTCTAATGATGATTACTACAAAGATTTTCTTTCTTTCCCTTTTTTTTTTTTTTTCTTTTGGGTATGACTATAAAACGTCATACTGGAAAGCCATTAGAATAGGTTTTAGAATAAAGTGATAAAGTAAAACCACACAAGATAAACTAGAGACAACTCACCTGAACATTACTGCATTCACTGAAGAATGAGCACAAGCCGTATGTGTGAATGTTTGACAGCTCTAAACTTTTTCTAAATTCTACAATTAAAAAACAAGGGCAGACACAACTGGAACAAAGACAGGCAATGGATTTGCAAGACACTGCAAAGCTGAATAATTGAGCAATGAAATGACAGATTAAATTCAGAGTTGACAAAACCTGACAACAGCTTTTAATGTGTGTATTTCTAGTTCTTGTGGTCTAGAAAGTGGACTTGGGAATAGTATTTCAAATCTCAGACCAACTCTCAGAGGTGTTTAAAAGACAAAATGAAGTTCTAGAATTATTATTAGGAGAAAAAAGAGAACAAGCCAAAATGTCACAATGTCACTTTAAAGCCATAGTGCAGCCTTACTACGGATAATATGCACAGTTCTACTTAGCTGATCTTCAAGTATATGAAGCTGAAAGAATTGAAAGAATGCAGAAAAGGGGATAAGGCAGATCAAACAAGTGAAATGTCTTCCATCAGAGAAGAAGCTGTAACTGTGGCAGGAGAAGTTGATAGCCTGTGACTCTACAGCCTGGAGAAAATGGGGCTAGAAAGTTGTAAGCAATGAAAGATAGGATGAAATAGGAAATAGATTTTTTTTCCTTATTTCTTCTACTAAATATTCTAAGTGAATTTGAGACCAAAAAAAGGAATCATAAGTACTTTCTGTTTACTCCACACATTCCAGCTTAAAATTCATTGCTATCAGATTCTTTAAATACTAGAATTTTCAGTGGACAAGAAAAGCTATCACAGAAACTTATGGAAGAAATATTTTTTATAGGCTACCAAACAAAATAGAATTGAAGCCAATTCTTGCTCAGACTGTTCTTAAAAGAGTGATTAGTTGAATCCATGAGGATACATAGGGAGAAAGAAGTCTGCTTGCTCTGCTGTAATAGGCATTGCCTAACCCTAGATGTGGAAAAAATGTGCATCTGAGATTTTTGTTCATTCTTGTATCTTACAAGAGGTGTAATGTAAAAATGAAGAAGATGAATACCATCTCCAAATATAGATGATAAGAAACTCAAATTTGGAAGATAGATTCTGGCCTCCCCACTCAATTGTATCTCACTTGATCTACTGCAAGATATCACAAGCAGTGGTTGGGGTAGGTGTACTAGTAAGAAGCATTTCCTTCAAAGGCCATTAGCAACTGCTTCAGATCAAATCAAATATGGATGTTTCTGTGAAAGGATCTCCCATTTTTCCCCATGATCTCTGTTGTGACTGACTCACTGTTCTTCTTGTGTAGCATATACTAAGAATTTTCATCCTAAACTTATACAACAGCACAAATTCTAATTAATTTCAATTTTGATTTTAATTTGAATTATTAAAATGTACATTTATAAAACTCCTATACCATGATCTGGTATAGCCTCTTTAAGGCTTTAACCATCAACAATATTACAATAGGCTTTTTTTTCTATGATAGAGAAGACTTTAATGTGAGATCCCTTGCAGTAACCAACAAACAATTTTAAGCAGTAAAAGAAAGAAACTATCAACGACCTAAGAAATGCTAGAGAAACATTTCTTAATCAAAAAGTTAATAAATTCTAAATAAACATGTTTAATTAAATAAACTTATATCAGAGAATACTGAGTTACAATCTTATTCCATAAATATTACTTACTGAAATCACATGGTACTGTTAACTGATGCCATTTGAAATAAAAACTCCTTCCATCCAAAGTCCTGAACAACCATTGATTTTTATATCTTCATACTGCAAACTCAAAACACAGTTCATATTCTAATATATTAATAAATATCTCCTGAAAGTTTTATGTCTCCTCTGCAGTTATGCCAAAAGTGTACTGAGAGAGGATAAAGCATACAGAAAAAGTAGTAGTTCTCTACTACTAAAAAGATGTCATCTGTTAAAATTACAAGGGATTTCTCTCCTGATTTTTGATAGCTTTTCCGTAGAAACAAGACAGCAAGACAGCAGAATATAGTGGGGTTTTTTTATTTTGTCAGGGCAAGGATGCTTTGTCAAATGCTACTACTACAAGTCACATATCAAATCAGTTTCACATTAATTAGAAGGTGATTTTTGTTCATTTTCATATTTTTGAGGTATAAGTAATAAAATCTATATTTTGTTTTATAACTGCCTGAGAGACAGAAAGGATTCTGAATTAATTTAATTTCATGAATTTGAAATAGCATTAATTCAATTTAAGAACTGTTGGGAGAAACCATTATTTCACACTTAAACTTCAGTACTGATTTCTGCCACTATATACATGAGAGACAGAGCAAAGGTTTGTTCTGGTGTGTTCCTGAGAGTATAGCCAAGTCATTCTTTGTGGAATGCTGTAAACTGCAGGCCTTATTTCATATCAAAGAAGTCGGTTTATTATAGCATTTTGCTGAAACTCACTCATGTGTCAAATTTCTGAAAAGTCTCCAATTTTGGATATTCCCTTTAGTCTGTTTGAGCATTTTCCACATACCTGATATTTACAGATGCTAGCCCACCAGAACTAATATACTTAATAATGTCACTGCAAGATTTTTTTCAAGGCAAGAAGACTATCTTTATTGTAATGAAGGCAGAGAAGGAAAATGTAACTTTTGAAATAACATCCCTGAATTATCCATTTGAAATGGCAAAGTTCCTACTCAAGTTGCTGGTAAGAGCTACTCACAAGCACCAAGGGACTGTGTCTGTGGGAGGCGTGACTGAAATGTGGGAGACTCAAATTAAGTACTCAGCTCTGAGTCAGGAAAAAAAGCTCCATGTAAAAGCCTCCTCCCTGGCAGTCATCTGTGCCTCAGGAGTATTCCAGGGGTGATGTCTCTGGCTTTAATCACTTAATCTGTCTACAAGCTGTGAAATGCTATAAAGATGAAGGTGTAATAAAAATTGGTGTCTTCTCACAAAGAAAAAAAAAACCAAAAAACCCCATAAAAAACAAACAAACAAACAAACAAACAAAACCAACTAAAACCTCCAAGAAACAAAACCCAAAGAACTCTCAAAAAAAATCCAAAAAACCAAACCAAGACCCCACAACATAAACAAAACCACAAAGTTCAAAATCCTGAAAAAGTTTGAAAGTAGTTTTATTGGGTTTTTTTGTGGGTTTGTTTGTTTGTTTGTTGTCATGAAAAAGGATTGTTTTCTGTCACAATTGGGATGAAATACCAGTATCCATTTGTAACAGGAGAGACCAAAACCAAAGTGTGTTGAAATATGTGGTATTTTCAAAGTTCAGCTTCATCTTCAAAAGGGCCAAATGTGATGCATGTTTTATGCAAACTGGATGAATTTGAGATATAAGCCATACCAGTAAGGTAGAGCTATATTTGGAAAGTTTATCCCTGTTGTAGGTTTTGCCTAATCTGATTGTTAGTGTGTTCTATAAACCAAGGTATTTATTGAAAGAAACGTACATGACATATATTTTCTTCCTGTAAGCCATCTAGTATAAACCAGTTGAAGCAAAAAAAAAAAAA
>VXBR01008864.1:1019189-1045555 GCA_013400215.1 Cisticola juncidis | reverse complement strand
AAAAAAAAAAAAAAAAATCCGTTCCTTACTTTAGAGTCCTACAGTCCTACTGAATTACAGATGAAAACCAACTTTTATTGTGCTCATCTCCACCATGGTTTCTGTGAAGGTTTCAATTCACCTGAACAGTAACAGTTTTTAATCAATGCAGTGAAGATAGTGGATTCAATGCCTCTGTCTGTGGATTCATATCATCACCCTACTAACTGTTTTTCTTTTCTGACAGGCTTCAGTCACTTCATTTTCTCACATTTCTGGCTCAACAGCTCAGAATGAAACTGGGCTTCTGCTGCAGTAGGAATTGTTCAAGGTTTTCTGTATAAATTTCTTTTACTTATAGTCTGCAGGCTTCATATTTATAAGCATCAATGGTTATTTTTCTCCCTGCTTTTCT
Organism: Cisticola juncidis; assembly: GCA_013400215.1. Lineage (NCBI taxonomy): Eukaryota > Metazoa > Chordata > Aves > Passeriformes > Cisticolidae > Cisticola > Cisticola juncidis. Next base: position 1,045,161 of record VXBR01008864.1, on the reverse strand, counting down.
GAAGCCATAGGATTAATACACAGGATTTTGCTTTTGAGGCTTCAAGGCAAGCATATTGAAGTGACTGCTGCACAGTAAATATAACATCAATTTACACTGGATTTTCAGATGTTTACAATTTCAACTAGCAGGAAGGTACCTCTCAGAAAACTGAAAATTCTATATTGCAATTCAAATTCCTACTGTTTCCCTTTAATAAGTCAATTTTCAATATCATATCAAAGGCCTGAAGGCCACTTTTTATTTACCATAGCAAGAACATACATAGATACCTCAATCATTCCTCATTCTTTTAGGACTCCACTGGAGATGTCAATCAAATGGCAAAATAAGAATTTTTACTAGTTGGAAATCAGCATTTGGCCTAGCTATGAAAAGGAAGCATAATCTATTTAATAAGGAGGGGGTAATGAATGCTACTATTAATAAGTTTTGTTTTCTTGCTTTTTTTGGGGTTTTTTTTTTTGTTTTTGTTTTTGTTTTTGTTTTTTGTTTTGTTTTGTTTTGTTTTTTTTGTTACAGGTTTAGTAATTATTGTACATTTCAATAGAATGAGCTACCCAAAATGAAGCACTGATATGACAGATCTCTTGATGAGGAGTAAATGTGATACTGGAAAAGATGCATTTTGTACTAACACTGTGAGAGTTGTCCCCAGATAAAACTTGCCAGCATCCAACACATATTTTGCACTGAGCACTTCTAGTTCTTTGTATAGAAATTAATATGCATTTAGCATGTGTTTTAGAAGGAAAATGAGATTAAGTTGTACAGATGCTATACATACTGGTGTTATTCAGGTGACAAACAGCAGAGATATGTGATGAATTCCATCCGCCTTCGAGTTTATGTATTGATTTTTTTATAGCAACCACCACACTAAGTGTGAATTACACATGCAGCTCTGAACACTCCACCTGCACTCTGCCCACTACTGCATTTTTTCCAAGATTACTTGTAACATATCACACCTCTACACAGTGTGAAATGTTTGCCATTTTTATTTCTAAACCCCATCTTCTAAGGAGTTGTTTCTCTCTTTACTGAAAAGTTACAGTTGTTTAAGAGGCAACACAGGCTACATAGGAAGTGAGAATAGAGAGGAGGTTTAGCTTTGACACCTTACAACACTGCAGAAAGAGAAGCTACACAAATTCCTGTAATGCGAGTGATTTTGCTTCCACTGGACAACCATTATTTCACTTTTGGGGGGCCTATGGATACCATCATTTTTTTTTTTTTCTCCAATAACTGTCTCTGCAGTGTCATTTGGAGTGCCTCATAGCACTGTCTGGCACATGCTAGCCAAAACTCCCTGTAGACAGCATTCAAGGACTAGCTTCAAGGACTTCCATGGAAACTGTACCTACATTCCATTATAACTTTTCAGCTATTATCATTCACTTTACTCTCATTCATGCAAATCAGTCCATTATTAGTCTGAAAACATACTACAGCATTTACAATACAATGGCCTGAAGAACTCAGGTGCTGCTTCACTGCCTGAGTGTTGCAGGAGTTCTCAGCTGCTTAGATCCACCACCACTGTATATTCCATATACTGACACCTGCAGAGCTTTTTTTGGCCACCTGCTTGCTTGCCAAGCATCACAGTTACATACACATGTCACATCCAGATTTAGCACTGAGAAAACACAGCTTTCACTTGGTAGATGGTATTTATCAGGTCTGTACATTATGATCTGTTTTATTTAGGACAGGAACACATATGACAGACGTTCACCACTAAACATTCATTTTACTGCTTTATTTTAACCCTGTTACTTTCTTTAGTAATAAACCCGTGTTTGATACTATTTAAGCTCATTTCTATGCAGAGATGAGACCTTGAGTTTTGTTGTTTTAGGGATCCAGACTAGGCTCTCCAGCACTGTCTAAATGTCTCCATTCTGGAGAATGACATTTGGCAGTTAGTCACTTATTCATGTGTGATGCTGATGGGAAAGAATTGATGCCATAAATATGCAGGATATCACTGAATCTACCTCCTGTCAACATCTTTTCTAAATGGCAAGGACAGTTTGCTTTTATAGCTCCTTGCCGGAAAGAAGGAGCATTTGGCAGAAATGCAGCCATTATGAGAGAAGTAGTTCAGACAGGGCAGGGAAGCATAAAGGAGGCTCTCTCCATGTTTTACTGGTATAGAGATTTAATTCCCCATTAATATTCCAGCTATTTGCAATGGCAAGTTGAGATCTCACAGTGGTATCTGTGGCCAAATGACAGTACTCAAACCATGCGTTCTCTGAAGTTCTTTCAACAGACTGTCATTAAGTATAACCTGACAGAATTTAAGTCATGCCAATATGAGATGAAGACTGTGCTACTGCAATGCCTTTTACCTTGAAAAAGACTTTAATAGCATTTGGGAAACTAAATATACATTATAGCTGTGAGGTCTCAATTTCCAGAGGGTAAAACCAAATTATTTCCATTCATACGACACTCAACCAGAACATCCAGTATCTTTTTTTGTGACATAGATCAGTTTCAGAAGCTTCAGAAGAGATCATGTGAACCCATATATCCAGTCATTCCCTGGTGCATTCTTCCAGCTTTGAACACTGAGTAGGTTACAGACTGATCTGCTCTTGTGCATCAAGAGTCTCTGTCACACAGCTGCAAAACATGAAAACTGGAGAAGAATGCAGAGCATTTTTACAGTCCAGGTCAAGCAACAGCTCTCCCATGGGGTGGTGTAAGGATTTAAAGCATGCAGTTGCCTGTCTCAAAGAACAGTCAAGGCCACAGAAGGAACAACAAGATAAGCCACCCCAGCAGAAACTTGAGATAAGCAGAGACAGCAACATCAGGAAGGTTCTAATTCCTGGCCTAATGGAGGTGAAGATCTGGTTAGCACACTGGACAAAAATTCGCACTGCGCAGACTGTGAGAAAGGAAACAAATGTTACACGAGTGTGAGCCTATCTTGTTGGAACATCTGTGACCACCCTGAGCATACCCAGAACTTGAACTATACAAGGGTAGTACCCCCAGAAGAACGACTCCGAGACCCCCACCACTGAGAAGACCATGGTGGAGGAGGAACAGCAAGATGCTATGGTATCCATGGAAGGTAATTATCTTCTGCTTCATCTCTCCATCTCTCTCCTTCCCCCACCCCTCTGGCCACCTTCTTTAACCTATTTCTTTCTATCTCTGTACCTCACATTTGCTGTCAAATAAAATCCATACTATTGATGTCAACCTATGATCTTGTTTGCACCTTAATTCAGGCAGAGGCATCCTTTAATAATCGGATCATAACAGGTGGAGGCAACTGCCATTGACTTGACAGTCTGCCTCCTTTTGCAATCTTTAACTCACTGGGGTCGTCCTGCTTAGATCAGATCCTTACTGATCCCACATCCTACCTTTCCCCACCCCTTCCCGTGCAAATGCTGTCCCATATCAGAATACCAGGAGAGTCCCACTGAAGTTATCTGTGTTTTCTTTTCATCATGCCAGGGGTTTATAGCACAGAAGATAGAGATATGGGTTTACAAAAATTCTTCAAATACCATAGAATGATGCTACAATGAAAACCAGTATGAGGGAAGAAAAATTGGTGATTTTATATGTATATCTCAAAGCAATCTTATCTAAAAAATTACTAGACATTTATAGTTGTAAGATTACTGGGCTTAAATTTTATCTCTTATTCTGACTTTATCTTTTCATTTTTCCCCTTAAAGTACACATACTTTTCAATTAAAATGATATGAACCAAATAACTTACATTTATTTCCTATGGATAACCACACTGCAGTTAACATTGAGATGAAACAGCTGAAAAAAACTTTCAAACTATTTTCAGCAGTAAAAAGATTCTTGCAAACACTTCTTAAAAGGAAAAAGCTACATGGCTGATTTTGACAGCCAAACAGCTGCTCTAGAAAGATATATCAAGTCTTTTAATGATGGAAAAAAATCTGTTCATTACAATTATCTTATTATTTTGTATCAGGATTGTCTCAGACATGTAAATATGACAAGTATTGGTTTCTGAAAATAAGAACTGGCAGTAAAAAGAGGGCTGTTTTCTATTCAGATTACTTGCTAAAATGTCTATCTGTGTTATGTTTAATTTACAAAAGAGTATATCTACTTATATATTCACATATAGTGTTTTAAATGAAAGATTACTTGGCAATTCGGCCTAATTTTATAAAGGTATAATTTAAATTTTATGGATTCTTGAATTAATAAACCTTTGAGATTGTGGCTATGACAAATTTTAAAAGCAATTAATGCATTAAGAAGAAAACTCATTATTTTTCCTGACAGAGAAAAAGCATTATTACTTGGGAGGCAAATTATAAAATGTTTTTCTTAATCTGGGGGACCTCAAATATTAATTTTCAGAGAAAACAATTTTTTAATGTTACTTTAGCATTATTTAATAGGGAGAATGGAGACTCTGAGTTTCCAATGCTAAAACGACAATTCACATAGAAAATTTATTTAAAACTATCAACAATGCAGTATTTTATCCTATTAAAGGATTGTCCTCATTGTTTATAGTTTGAAATATTTTCATTCTTTCCCCCCCACCCCTTTCTTCAAGAAATAGTCCTAGAAAAAAGTTAAGATAAATTTGCCTCAGTTACATGGATTTTCACCTGAAATCTGATGTGGCTGAAAATTAGTTCATTCAGTTATTTAATCCACGTGGTTTTACTCAAATCAACACTGCAAACCAATGTTCATATATGACAACATACATGCTAGAAATCACACTGAGATTTTTCCATAATTGTGGTTTTAAAAATGTCATCATCATTATGTAGCAGAGAACTGCTGATTTCATTGCTTTAAAAAAAAAAAAAACCTTGAAAAAAAATTCCCCTTNATAATTGTGGTTTTAAAAATGTCATCATCATTATGTAGCAGAGAACTGCTGATTTCATTGCTTTAAAAAAAAAAAAAAATCTGTGAAGAATATTCCCCTTTCTGTAGCCAGTTACAAAAATTTCAGTTTCACTTATTTTACTTTGGTACCTGAGTTGGAAATTGAGGATAGCAGAAATTTATTGGCAAAGTTAAACTATTCATAAGGGGTAATATAGGTCTAAAAAAGGAGTAATATACTTTTTAGAAAATAATATTTAAAGAGCCACAAATAAATACATTACTAGTTGGTGGTTTATATTAAGCTTTTGTCCATTTGGAAAATATAATTTACCCAAAGCAAAATCACTGTTAGGTTAAATTAAAAATCAATACACTAAAATTAATGGCATTATTTTTTCTGTAAGGAAAATGGAGAAATATTTCTGTCTAGATATCTAAAAAAAAAACCAAAAACAAACCCACCAAAAAAACAAACAACAAAAAAAAACCAGCAAAACAAACCAAACAACATTTGAACATTTGAACTGAATAATACTGAAGCCTGGCTGAGTTTTATTTGTCCATCTGAAGCAGCCCAGTAAAACAATGCCAGATGGTCATGTTATTTCACTCCTAAATTGAATTTGAGATTTGAATCAGATAAATACCTATTACATAGCTTGCCTTTGAAGCACAGTCTGTTGTCTAGGAGACCTAAACAACATCCATTTTTCGTTTCAGCACGTAAGAAATTATTTAGATCCAGTATGCTTGACATGTTGAAAGATCACAGATAGGCCCCTTGTGACTCAGGGAAGATGTGGTATAAATGTATTGCATTGTTACTGCACTGAAGAGACTGTTTAAATTCTCCATTGCTCCTAGGTCAAAACCAGCACATTTTGAGACCCAGATCTTATATCTCAAGTGAAAGAATAAAATCTGGATTCTTCATTACATACATTTCTTCAGATACTGCACTATGTTGCTTTGGGGGAGAGTATTCCTTTTTCATTGCATAAATCTACAAAACAATATGTTCTGGCTTATTATGCTTAAATAATGCTTATCAAAATATCTGGCTACATTTGCCACATCTGCTTCTATATTTTACTTTTCTTAGGGACTGAGTATGAGCTTCTGCTGCTGCACAAGTGTCCTTACAGAGGCTGAAGAGGTGATGCGGGTGTAATGGAAAGGGATTGTTAGTGAGAACAGCATCTGAAAGTGAATACTGTGTTTAACTCTGAGAAGAAATGATTACTTCTCAAAGTGTCCTTTAAGAACAAAACACTCCATGAACACTTCAGCTCTGTTCTGTTCATTCATTGGTTTTTAAAAGAAAACCCAACAAACCAACACCATACAATTTGAACAAAAAACATCCTGAGATTTAATACTGCCCTTGCTTAAGAAGGAACACTATGAGGGAAGGCTGACAGATTTTCTTGTTCTTCATACCATATTATCACTATGGTATCTTAAACACCAAATTCAGTCAGGAAGTCCTATATACTTTGAAGCCGCTCCATGTCAGTTTTCCCAGAAGAGAGCAATTCCTGTATTTCCAGTGACAGAAAGATAATTGCCTACATTTAGTGTCATATAAGGAAGGATGTCCCCTGAAATAATTAAAGTTTCTGAAGGCAGTTGATGTTTAAGCATAAGTTGTGGTTTTGTAACACTCAGCAGCAGTAGAATGGGACGTCAAACCTTCCGGAAGTGAGGAAAAAGCCTGAACAGGAAATATACAGTTATACAATATATTTTCAAAATATACAGTCTGGGTGGGGGTCAGGTGAGCCTGTAGATGTGATAAGTTTTATGTATTCTCTCTAAACATACAAAGATTTGTCATCATAGTAGTCAGCAGCACTTTCCAATAAAATGAGTGCAAACAAAGTAAAGCATATTTTTCAGATTCTGCATACATAACGTAGTACACTTTGAGGTATCTTCTAAGTGTCATGTCTCCTAACTAAACTGCCTAAAATGCCTAACCTGAAGAAGAATGCAATGTGTGACAGCTTCAAAATTTATAATTTTTTTTTTTTTTTTAATGAGATGCTGGTACTGTTTATCACTTAGCTGAGGAAAATCACGTTTGAGGATGAAAGGAATAAAGTGATTGTCCATGCTGTCTTAGTCCTGATACTCTGCTGAACACAGACTGAGAATTGCCAATTAAGCCTAATTGTGATAAATTATGTTCTCTTTATTAAGGTTAAAGGGGAACTACTGTCTAACAGGTAATAACCCTAAACCATTTTTCTAATTGTGGTTAGAACCTCGGGTTAGATTTAAATGACCATAGATGTGGCAAGCCAGTGCTCCATGTACTAGACCATTATTACAGTATTCTCATTTACATACACAATTAATTTTGGCACAGTGTTAGATATTATTTGCCAAGTATGTCTGACTAGACTTTCTACAACACTGTGAGTTTTCATTTGAGTTTTCATTTGAACTCTCTTTTCATTTGAACTTTGTGTGAATCTGTGTTAAAAAAAAAAATGGAGAGATAGGAAATGCTTTTGCATCTCTGCATTATATCTTCCCTTTCTTGCCTCAAAACAGCCCTTGTAGCAAACAGCTTACTGAAATATGCACAAAGTTTGAAAACATCCAAATATAAACTTCTCTCCACATGAGAGAAATGCCTAGCCGAGAAAGCAAATCATTCCTGGACTGATCAAAGCACACACATTGCAAAAAAATGCTTCAAACCCTTCTAACTGGAAAAATAATTTCCTTTAGGCAAACATATACATTAAGTGTATCCATAAAATTATTCCTTGGAAATATTTCCCAATTTTCAAGCAAAGCCAGTGTTTGTAAAAGCCATATATCCAGTCTTTCACTGTGAAGATGAATCTTTGTTCTATGAATTTTAGAAATAGATTGTGAGGAGCTGAATTTCAGAGACCTGTTCTTCAAAATTCTCATCCAAAGTGTTAGCTGATTTTCCCCAAATCAAGCAGCAGCAAAGTGGTAAAAAGAACCAAGCGTTTTGTTCCCCAACATCTTTAGATTGCATGTGTGTTAATGAGAAGAACTTATCTACATAAAGAAAGATACATACTAGAATTCGTGGGGAGCTCTAAATGTAATAGTTCTAATTCTGAACATACCTGGATCATATTTCAATGATTATACATGTGGAGAGAGAACTTGAAAAATCTCAATAAAGCTGCTACACAGAACAATTCAGGTTGCATTGTCTTATCATGATTTTAACTGTTTTTTTCACTGACAGTTTTGCTGGCATGTATTTTAGAGGCCTTCTCCATTGCTTCACAGCTGGGCTACATCTATTTTTCATGCATCACTATGAACTCCTACATTGTGCTCCTAAGTGGTGGATTCCCAACCCTTAAGCAATTTGAAACATACATACCTGAAGTTCTCAAACACCATAAGGACATTTAAGATGTACAGTGATTTTGCCAAAAATTGTAAGACGATTAAATTTAAAAAATCCTTTTGCTATAAATACCTAAAAAACCATATTTGCTATAAATAATTATGCAAAAGGCTGAATGAAGTTCTGGAAATTAGCAAATTATCAAATAAATAGCATAAATATTTTATTTTATCTAACAAGCTGTTCTGTAAGAACAACTTTTAATTATTTATTCTTCTTCTAGGCACTCCTCATTCCATTCTTACTTGTTAACAAAACTCCAATGCTTTCTCCAAAGCATTCTGTATCATGAAACCTGTGTTTTATCTGCACTAATATATCTCTCAGCTTATTTTACCATCCAGATGAATATTTTCTGATAAAATGTTTTATCCTGAATATGCATCAGAATATTCAGCATTTGAAGTATTGGACTCAGTGACATAAAATAAACTGATATTTCTATCACTCCTTTTATATTTGCATGACATTTCTGTAAGTCTATGCATGAACTGAGTGTGGAATATGATTAGGACTGAGAGATAAGTTTATCAAAGATTCATATATTTTTGCTGACAGATTTTTTTTGTTGTTGGTTTTTTTGTTTTGTTTTGTTTTGTTTTGTTTTGTTTACTCCAAATTTGAAAGGTATTTTCAGTTAACTAAAATTCAGTTTCAGGTTTCAGCACTTGAAATTCTGGAACAGTACATAATAAGATTCTGACTTTCCTCTTCTGATATGGATAGTATCATTTAATGATTCAGATCCTTTTTTCTGTGACCTACTTTTAGGAGAAATTCCAGTCTCTTAAGCTCAGGGCATGTTTTTGGGTTTGTGATTTGAAACTAAATTTAAAGAACAGGAGCTTAATACAGGTGGTTTAGAAGGAGTCCAGTACAAGCAGACACTATCACAGCTTTAAATCTACTTTCTACTAATGTTTATAATTTCTGAGTTAGAGAGCAATGGCATACTAAGAATATTTATAATCTGCTTATATTTCAGAAAGAGGATTCAGGTGTTACCTTTTTCCTTCCAGTTTCTTTCCTTTGTTACAAGACTGGGGCTTCTTAATTGCCCACAATGCATTAACCATTGCCTAAAACCTGATTCACGGTGCCAGATGAGCTCTTGTGGAGCACCACAGCAGTCCTAAGAACAGAGGGAGGAGGAAAAAACTTCTCATCAACAAAGTAAGGAATGGAAACTACCTGATGGAAAGGAAAGAAGATGGGAAAGACAGAGTCTTTTCTCTAGGACCAAGGGAAAGACCAAGAGGCAGAGGACCTGAATGGCAATGTTCAGCAATGGAAAGTGCCAGATTCTGCACCTGGGAAGGACTAACCCTGGATGTATGGACAGACTGGGGAGTGAGATGTAAGGAAGCAGTGCCACAGAAAGGGACTTGGGGTTGTTGGATGTGAATCAGCAGGGTCCTGGCAGCCAGGAGTACCAGCCGTGTCCTGGGTCACATCAGGAACAGCATCATCCTGGACATCCTGCTACAGCTGACCCTGCGTGAATGGGGAGGGTGAGTGTAGTGTTTGGAATGTGTAGACAAGATGATTTCAAGAGCTCCCTCCCAACTTCACCTCTTCTGAGATACTGTGATTCTATCAGTTCTATATCCTAGTTCTGAAAACCTGCATGATCCAGATTCTGATTTCGGGGGCACTGAAGTAAATCTTGGAAATCTGATGTCTTTCCCTGAAGTCAAATCAAAACAGGGAAATAGGTTTCCCAGAACAAGATTCACAGCCCCATACAAGCTCTTCATTTCCAATTGGGAAATCAAAACAATTTTCTCCCTTAAAGAAAGAAACAAAATTAATTATTCCATCCCACTGGGAAGACAGTAACGTGAATCCCGAAAATAAAAAAGGACAAGCTTTATTTGAGCTTTTGTTTGATTCTTGGGAAAAAAATAACTCTTGGGTCTCTGAGCAGACAAGCCCATTTTATACCACTGTTGAAGTAGCCTGTAAGTACTGGGATGAAAATTCATAACATTTCAGTCAATCACCTGCTGTGTGAGTCAGAGAACAGTAAGCTGAGCAACTAGGCCACCTACATTGATAGCATAAGTAACACTAAAATGAAAAAGTGTAAACCTTCAAAATTTAGCACAGTCCAATGACATGCACTTCACTGAGGTTTGTTTTTTTCTTATATAGGGGGCAGAGGAAGACACAGATCATAAAAAGATAAGTAAAATCTGAAATTACACTGAAGATTTAATACTCACTTTTTTCCACTGCCAATGTAATCAGAGAAATAAAATTTCACCTACTACAAGCCAAGCATATCAAAGAATCAGAGTTCATCTTCCCCAAACCCACGGCATTAACTGTCTTGTCAAGTATTGCTAATCAAGTTATAGCCCTTTATGAGGAAAGTGTCATGAGTCAAGACAAGTGAAATAGAGTAATAATAAAGTTAAAGAAAACAAATGGCAAGATTGTCTTCAGCAAGCTTGTTTTAGACAGAAATAAAAATACCTTTATTTTTAGTTTTGAAATGTAGCTGGCATTTTCTACTGTAAATCATTAACACAAAATATAGAAGTTGAATCAGGAAACAAAATTTTCAACTGAAAAAAAGATTCTTAATGTTCTTATTCTATATCCAGTCAAACAAGCTATAAATAAGGTAATATGAAAGCAGTGAAAATGTGTCCTTCATAGCTCTGGTAATACACACTATGCAAGCTTTCTAAGAAAGAACAGACACAATTACTAAAGAACCCATGACCCCGTTAACAAAGACCAAAAGAATTAAAGAAAAAAAAAAATAGGAGCTACAAGCAAGAATAGTTATGAATGTTTCAGGTAAGACCTTCAATAGACCTGATAGTTTATATTAATATGGCCAAGCATGTGCAGAGGCATTATGGTGCTGTTGAAATCAAAGTGATTAAAGACAGCCTGAAGATGATTCTCAAAAGACTAGTTTGGTTGGAGTTAAAGACTTAATTCTAGATACAAGTGGGAAGGAAATCAGTCATGCTAAATACCAACCAGTCAGTGAATAACTAAAAGATGTGTCTGGAGACTTTTTTGTGGAACAAGGGGGACCCTCACTCCCTCTTTATTTTTAAATGCATATTTTGGACAAATCAAAATAATGGTATATAATGGGCATCAATGATTTCTAGATACATCTGTGTGTTTAGGCAGACAAAGAATTCGTTCATGTCAGTGAATTTTCCAGCTTGTTGGAACTGGATTGTTACAAATTCTATGTGACAATCAAATCATTAGTTCTTGTTGCCAACAGAAGTGACAGATTTCCATTTACAAAAGAGGTTTGACATGAATTTGGTCTCTTGTCAGATTTTTCTCAACATCTTGTAAAAGGGAGCTGGATGCAAATTCACCAAATGAAATGTTTGCCACTGGCAAACATAGATTTGAAGAAATCCAGATATTTCATACAAAACTGCCAATTTCTACTAAGACTCCTGAAAATAAGGAAAGAGACGATGCTCCTCAGATCTCTGTGGGTATCTGACACTCTTGGTCCCCACATTTTGAATCATAGGGCCATACCTTCAATCTCTTAAGTCTAAATGATCAAGAATTCTATGGTGTATAACAGGCTATGCTGGAAGGATAGAGTATTATTCAAAAGAGAATACTGCTGCAGAGGCTAGAGGTTTAGGGTTGGCTTTCCCAGGAAAGAAGGAAAATCTGGAATATCCCGCAAGGCAGGTGACTGCCACATCACCCTGTAACCCCAGTGCTACTGTGCTGAATGAAGAGCCAATGTTCCTGTGGAGTGGGTCTCTGCCTGACCCAGTGAGAACTGCCCAGAGTGGCATATGCTTCTCATCAGCACATCATCAAAGCTGTAGTGACACATTGCCTTCCCTCTAGTACATCATCAGTATTACAGCAGTTACCCTCCTCTCCTCTCCCCCTGATGGTGTCTGGATCATGCTTTGACAGGAATTGCGCAGGACTGCCAGGCATTTCACATCTTTTCCCCAAGCAGACTACTGCTGTGCATTGAATCAACCCAAATGTTTGAATGAGCAGAAGTTCCTGTGGACAAGAAAGTAGAAGATGTGGTGGAGCCATGCAATGGGGATGAGCCAGTTCCACAGGGAACTGTGAGCTATGAGCTTGGAGGCGGGGAGGGAGGCAATGCTGTTACATCTGCACCTGCATCCCCAACTCTAGAAGAAGAAACCCACAGCTGGAATTCTTCCTTGCCACCTGCTGACGGTCAGCATCCTTTATTTCATCTCCAGAAATATGTTAGCCTAAGCAGCAAATGTAGTTGAGAGATGTGGACTCCACTTTGGGCCCTGACTCTTATTCGTTAGGCTTTGCAGTGTGTATGGCACCGGGAAGTGTGAATTACATAAGTGAATTACACCTCACAGGTATTTCACAATGGTTTGCACCATCCAGTTATTGCCAGAACTGTATCTGAGGAATGATGTATATGTAAAACTCAATTTCATATTATAAAAATTCAATAAATCTAACCTTGTATAATTTCCCTAGTTTGCTTATCAGGTGATATGGAAAAGACAGATCAAAAGTTATCCTTTCTCTGGAACTGTTTCTGCCATAAGCCTTACAGAAATCATCCATGTCAAGACATGCCTTTACATTTAATGTTTATCTGTTGTTAGTTGTGGACTTATTTATTTTAAATTATCGATTAAAAGAAAGTATCTCCTTTAAAGTTAAGAGAATAAACATAATATCATTAGATAGTTAATATTCAAAGCTTCTGCTGGTACCAGGATGGTATGCTCTAAAGACTTCCTCAACTGTAGTATAAACACCTCAGTCTTTCCTCACTGTTGATTCTATTCTAATTCTTGTATACTGCTGGAAAATTTAGATTATTAAGGCTCAGATAAATAAAGCAACAGCATGTCTACAGTGGTTCTCATCTAGCTGGACCATGTATCAGGTCACATATTCTTCTTTATATATTATCCATTATGATTTTACTTTAAGAAATCTCCATTTAAGTTGTCATGTTACACCTTGAATTGCTGTACAGAAACAGCTCTCTATTACTGGAAAACAGAAAATATAATAAAGGAATCTGAGCAGCGACTCAGCTACTAGAAAGTAAATTATTTGATCCTTGAGCAAGATACGCAATTTCTCATCTTGCAAAGGACTTTCATGTTAGTCTACATGAGAAAAGTGGAGCAATGCAATTTCTTGACAGATTCACCTATCACCAGCTGTACAACTGCACAGAGATTGAAAATGGCTCAGCAGCTGCATTCTAACAAGTTCAGTTTTACAGCAGAGTTTATATAATTAATCCACGAATAACTGTGACAGCAATTAATACCTTCTGGTAAGTTCTTATCTTTTTTTTTTGCACAGGCTCTCAACCTGTAACAGATCTTAATGTTCTATTAGAAAACAAAATGGAGATAATGTCATATAATCATGCACATATTCACCTGAAATACCGTAACTGAGAGATTCACAAGATACTTTCTTCTTCCTGAAGATAACTTCAATATGTAATATTTGTACAGAAGGGCTGATTGAAGTACAGAAGCCAGGGCATTGCTGCACTGACTTCAAATCCTTTGGTTCCCACCAGACTTTGGTTATAACCCCAAATATTTGCTTTTTTTTTTTTGTCCTCGCAAGTACAAAATCAGAGGCAAAGAATAAAACTCTCAACAGGGTGTTAAAAAAATAAAAATACTAGAACCAGTGCCAGAAATCGTGGGAGGGCACTCAGGCAGGCAATGTGGAAATGCCCATGTGATACTCTTCAGCTATACATTCATCCTGCCTGATTACCTCAGTTCTGGTTTTCTTTTGCTGTTAGTCTTGCCAGATTTCATAGCAGATCTGTGACACAAGTATAGACAAGTATCTTTCATATGTGAACTGTGGAAATTCATTTTGTCTTGCATTGCAGATCTGGAATCTCATTTGAGATCCAGAATCTCAAAAAGGATACAGTTAATTTTGGAAATATGATAAGAAACTAAAGGTGTACAGCTACCATCAAAACTATATAAAGAATTATAAAGAATATTTCAGAACATTCTTCAAATTATAAAGCTGATTCAGATAATTTCAGAACAATGTGTATGATAGCCAATTATAGCTAGGCAGATGACAAAATACTTTCTTAGCACGCTCAGTCAAGATGGATATCTCTAGTGAAGTGGAAAAAAGGATAAAATTAGACAATTTTGGCTCAAATGAGAAATTTATGCCACCTAAAATTTTGGCATAAACCTATGATTTGTAGCTTATGCTTCGTAGCTGAAGCTACAAGAAACACAAATCAATTTGAACTTTGAATGAAATTCAAAGAGAAATCACTCTTGAACAATAACCTCAACTCCAGTTATAATTAAGGATTCTTCCTGGAATATCTGCTAGCTAAGAAACTTGACATGTATGGTTTTCTCTTTTCATTTCCCCTTCTCTTTCCACCTTTCCTCTTCCTGTTCTTTCCTCCTGATTTTTCCATTTTTGACTTCTTTCCTCATCTCCTTCTCCATTTCCTTGCCTTTCTGCCATAATATTCCCACAGAGAGATATGGGCTATTCAAGAATGTGAAAAATCATCTGATATTCTGAAAAAAATGCAGTTCTTCCAGTTCAGATATTCTGAAAAAAATGCAGTTCCTCCAGTTCATGCTCCATGCTTCAGTCACTGGAGAGAGCAGGAAACAGTTGCAGTTAGATAATACTCATGGAGCCTTGGTATCCTAGTTTTCTATCCCTTTTTATGGTTAGTTATGTGAACTTAAAAAGACAAAAAGTGAAGTGATGCAGAGATGCCTATGAGTTCCTGCTCCGTGCAGAGAGAATTTTAAGGCTCTGCCATAGGAACACTATTTTCTGTGTGCAGCTAATTGAAAAACCAAAAGGACTGGAAAAACATGTGGTGGTAGGTTTGTTAGAATTTCTCAAGACTAGATTAATGTGTAGTTCCCTATGTTCTCCAGAGTTTAAGAGGAGAGATGACTGACATAAAACATAAGGACTCTATGATTGTAATTGTCCTGAACTTTCCTTACTCTGTCTACACAGAATTCGATCCATTTATGACATGTTTTGCTTTTCAGCCCTCTCTGGCTCCAGGAGAGACGAATACAAATCAGAAATTTTTTATTTGTATTTATTATTCCTAGATGAAAAATGGTCTATGAAATGACAAACCCATTAATCTGATCTGACTTTGAATTTTTTTTCTATTTTCGTAAGTGTATTTACGGAGATTCTCAAAGCTTAAGAGAAAAAGATTAAAGATGGAACTGGTACACAGCTTTCAGTCATTTAAGCAAATGAAAGCAGAGCAGTATTTGAAAAAAGAAATGGTACCTATTAGTAATGACAGGAATGGCTCAAACACATGGGAAAATAACCTAGGCAAAGCAAAACAGCTAGCAACAGGTTTAAAAATTCAGGTAAGAAGCCATCATTTTAATATTAGCAATATTTTCCTTATCTGTATTTTTCCATAAATGAAGAAAGGTTTAATATTATTCTAAATTTTCATGGCAAGACAAAAAGAAATCAAATAAAGTCCATCATCATTAACTCTTTCGGCACTAGGTTCATCATACCTGCAATGCCTGCATAGCCTTGGTCCTCTTAGATTGTAAAATGAAACACCATCTCAGCCAGACTCAATAAATAATGAAAGAAATATTTGATAACAATTTTACTTTTTTTTTCTGTGTAAACTCTTCAACTTTTAATTTCAGTAGGGATAGGATGGAAGGAGTTTCTGTAACTGAACAGGTATTCAAAATTTTTTTGTCTAAGCTATGGATACAAGCAAAGACTTGGAGTCTGTCTCATTTCTGCAGATAAATAAGGGACAGAGATATAGCTCTGTTGACTGACACAGGTGTATTTGATTCACAACAAAGACCTGCACATAGAATCAGGTAAACAAGACATATCAGTGAGAGTGAGAACATCACAGCCTTGTTTCTAACTGTCATATTAAATTCTCCTTTAGGAGTAATCTCTGTCTTAAAAAACAATAACACCTGTGAGTTTTGGGCACCACAACATAAAGATATTAAACTATTAGATAGTATCCAAAGGATGGCCACAAGCATGGGGAAGGGTCTGCAGCTGAAGCTGTATGAGGTCTGTTGAAGCAGCCGAGGTCACTTGGTCTGTTCAGCCTGGAGAAGACTGAGGGGACACCTCACTGCTGTCTACAAATTTCTCATGAGGGAAAGAGGAGGGGCAACCACTGATCTCCTCTCTGTGGTGACTAGTGACAGGACTAGAGGGAATGGCCTGAAGTTGTGTCTGGGGAGGTTAAGGCTGAATGTCAGGAAAAAGGTTCTTCAGCCAGAGGTTCCAGCACTGGAACAGGCTCCCCAAGTGGTCACAGCACCAAGCCTGACAGAGTTCAAGGAGTGTTTGGGCAATGTTCTCAGGCACATGGTGTGACATGATCCTGTGCTGGGCCAGGAGTTGGATTCAATGATCCTGATCAGTTCTTTCCAACAGGATATTCTATGGTTCTATAATTCTATTATCTCACCCTTATAACACAACAGTCCAGCCTAAGAGAATGTTTAATGCTGACATCTAGGGACCAAATCCATTACTGATAATAAAGATTAAAGAAAAGCTAAATATTTTAGCATGAATCAGTAAAGCAAAACTGGATTTTTTTTTTAAATTTTATTTAAGAAATTTGGGGGTGCAAATATCCTCATAAAAATGCAGGTAGCTTACATAGCAGCTTTTTGTACAGACACCAACAATCACCAGAAAAGTTCTGTGCAAGAGAAACTCAGGATAGTATAGAAGTCATTTATGCAGATCTATATTAACATGAGCACATACAGAGCTAGTACTTCAGCTTTGGCCTGAATATCTTTCTTCCTGGAACTGGAACATAGATATTTCTATCAGTATGTGATTGTGGCAGATGAAAGTCCTCTTTCCTCTGGCCATGCACAGGTGGCTCTGAGGCTGTGTTTGTATTGCAGTCTTGTGAGACGGATAGTGACAAATGCATTGTATATGAAATCCCAGCAGACTGGGATTCTTTTGGGGTTTTTTTTGGCAAGGGCTATAAATAAGGCATGTGGCACAAAACAGACTGCTGAATGAAACAAATGCATACTCACAAAATAAATCACAAAAACCTTTGCGGTTTACAAATGGACATTTTCAACTGGATCCAAACAGAGACATGAAGGGCTTTTTTTATACAAATGAAAGAACAGCTTTACTGCTTTCTACAGGCACTTATGGGAAGAAGCTACTATCAAATATTCATGGTAGCCTCTTGTCTACACAAGTCTGGTTGATGGAGTAATAGTGTCGACTCACCTGGCACAAAAACTCAGCCATTTTCTCTTTCCCCATCCAGTAAATCTGTGGCTGTCAGTGATAGGAGCTGATGGGAAATGATAGCCTTATTGAGCTGCCTCATGAACTGTAACTCATTTGTTCTGAAGACCCAGACTGACAGCCTCTGCATTTCTCCCTTCCAGTGAAATTGAGTATAAATCACTTTATCATTTTTCCCTATGACAGTTTATCAGAATTCTGGAGTTTTATATGAAGTCATAGAGGCTGGTGGTAGAAATAAGACTTACAATCGATCTTGTTGTTGGAGGGCATTGCATCTTGCAAAGTTTAACAATCCCATGAAAAATTTCAATTTTACTTCCACTAACCAGACACAAGTGTATATGTACACACACACTTGACATGCAACAGAAAGGAAAAGGTAATCAGGTTCACTTCTACTGGACTAATAATCTAAGTTTATGACTCATGTGAACTCAAAATTTATAATCTCTTTCAGTTCTTGGTAATTTTGACTTGTAATTCTCCTAATAGATTCCCTAACCAACAAAATATTAAAATCCTTCTTGACACCATACTACTTCACTAGAAAAGAAACCTTCTCTTCTTGTTTGCTTTAATTCTTTGTAAGGTACAGAATAGAAGAATAGGATGTGTATACTAAAGAGAAATGTAGATTGCTCCTTTAACCAAGAAAAATTTTTAGGAATTTGTTACTTAGAAAAAATAAAAAATGATCACCATGGATTAGTCAAAGATATTAGCTAGCACAAGAAAACAAGTTAATGATTTTTCTTCTTTTAAAAATCCTTATTGAGTTGATATGTACTATTGTCCTGGGATGACCTAAACCAAGACAACTCTGTAAATATTATTAATTCTGGCACTAAAGCAATTGCTGTACTTAAGCAAATAGCTATCTCTATTAAAAGGGTAAAAGACATTAAGTTAGGCCCACAGACTCTTTACACAAAGCAACAAAAGACAAAGACACTTAGAAACATATATAAGCATGTAAAATACAGTGCCTTATGACTTTTGTCATTATGGGGCCCAAAGGAACACAAATCAGAATCATAAATAATATCTAGGAACACAAGTACTTATTTGGAGTCAGGATTTTTTGTTTAATTACACTGAAGCAAAACTTGTTCCCTTGCACCCTTGGAAGCAGAGCATAGATGATGACCTGAGCTGAAATAACTGAATTTTGGATTCTTTTGGGCTCTGGGATGAGCAAATTCCTCCAAGTGATTATTTTTAGCTTTAGAAGTAATACATAAAATTTTATTTTCTTGATCCCTGTAGGTAGGTATTTAAAAATGTAAACTGTTCTATAAAAATGACAGAACAGGAGGTAATGATTTCTACAGGTGGGTGATATAATGAAGCTACGTGATCTAACATGTTCCCTGTTCTCTGCATTTATTTTGTGAAAATGCAACTCTTCCTGCTTACCAACTATACTTACTGTGGGAAAATTCACAGAAGAACATATGTTATAACAAATAATAAGTTAAATTCACCACAGAAAAGGATAAGGCTCAATATCGAAACCATTTTGTCATTAAAGATTAGGCCACACAGTAAGGCATTCCTAAAGTGAGCTTCAAAATGGTTCAACAAGAGCAAAAACCTCATGCAACACCAACCCATTTCCCTTAGAAGGCATGTTAATACCAGTAAGTTGCAAGGGAAAATGTATTTGAATTTGAAGGACTTGTCAGTGTCAGGTTAATAGCTGGACTCAATGATCTTAGGGGTCTTTTCCAACCTAAAGGATTTTCTGTCTCTACAATACTTGTAACAGATAGTGCAGGTAATGAGCGTGTGTCCTAATTATTATAAATGGTTGAATATGGTTGAATATTGACACCAGCTGCCTGTTTTCTACTCCCTTAGCACTGACTGCTAAGTGTCATTCTTGACACTAACATGTGCAGCAGGAACCTCCCCCACCTTTCTTTGTTAAACTCCACTAAATATCATTTCATCTGCTTTTGTATCAGGTTGCATCTATCATTAGACAATGGACACTTGCTTGCCCCATTAACTCTGCTAATGACATGGAATTTTGCACAGCTGATGGATCAGCAAGGTAGAAAAAATGTGCACACAGTATTCAGCAAAACATCTGAGATGAATCTGAATTAAATGTAAACTAAAAATAAAGTATGGGGGCCCCTTGGAGATCAAGGCTGGGACCATAAACAGAACATCATGAAATGTTTCAAAAGTTTCTCATCAAATCCAATGCCAAAGGAACTGAGAAGGCAATTTATATCTATGACATGAAGCTAAACCAAGAATGAGTGAAATCTGAATGCAATTGGATCCTCAATGGTGTATTTGTAGAAGAAGAGCAGATATAAAATTGTTGAGATTTGGGGGGGGGAGGGGGGCTGTTTTTTTGTTTTACATTGCAAAAAACAAAACACAAGGAACCCTACTGGTCAAGCACTTCAATTTTTTGATCTTACTATTGAAGCTCAAATTGTCAAAATCATCCTGATAGAACTTCTCCTCTTAGATAAATTAACTTCTAAAGATCACAGCCTCATGCAGACTTCACAAAAACAACTTCAGAAAATCAACATAACACATATTTATAAGAAATAATATTGTGTGGCATAAAAAAGGACTTAAAAACTGAAATGGATTTTCTTTTCTGTTCATAAAAATCTAGGCTATTCACAGAAAATACTGTGCCAATGCAAATTTAGTGCATTGTAAGGCTCTTATGAAAAATTATTAGTTTTGAATTCTATTTCTGCCTTTAACTTTTGCAAATATGCTGACATTGAACATTACCCTTAGGTTAAAAAAAGTCAAGAAAGTAGATGTTCAGAAAACACACTGCCCTGCAAATGTCATAAGGCTATTGCTGTTTCATGCAGAGAGTTTTAAAGGCTGTTGAGATGAAAAGGAATTATAGCCAAGTCACTTAAGTGTCATGAATTTTCCAATGTGCTTCAGGCATGTTTTTTGTGAGCTTGTGTGTGTCTTGCTAATAGCTTGACCTTCATGGATTATTAAGACAAAATTTTATGCAATGAAAATGCTGATAAATTTGAGCTAAACAGCATACTTTGAAATTACTATGTTTAAATATGCTAATTGAAGCAGTTTTGGAAAGCAAAATGTTATAATTGCAGAGGATTGAGATGCTGGCTATCACACAATGGTATGCAAGGAAGCCTGTCTTGGCATTTTATGCGAGTGTTTTCTTCTTTTGCATAGTTTATATTCTTTTCTGTATTTATATATGGATTGGAGAACACATGAGAAACAAAAAGCATCTTTTTTCAGACACTTGTCTTCTCCCACCCTGAAGTGAGTCAGAAAGATAACATTTCTTAGCATATTAATCAGACTGATATTCCTTTCATCTACATTCCAGGCAGAAATATGTATATCACAAGCAAAGCTTCACTACTGCTGAAATGATAGCCCTGAAACACAACAAAGCTACTGAAAAAAGGAGGCAGGTAAATGGTATCAAGGCAGACTCATTTTTGTTGCTGTAGATGAATTGCAGGTGTTCCATGAGGGTCCTGGGTTTTGATCAATGAAAAGGATTGTAACATTTCTGAGACAATGCACTACAATTCAACCATATGAGAAAGGCATTCTGATATGGAGGGAGACAAGAATCACAAAATGACTTTTGTGAAAGAAAAAATAGATCTTTAAAAAAAAGAAAAATCAAGAGAGATTTTGGAAAGATTAAAAGACTGCAAAGCAACAACTGGCAGAAAAGATGGGAATTTCTGGGCTTCAAAAAAACAGAGGAGGCAGATGGAACAAATCCTTGACTTTATGTATATGCAATTTGGATAGTAACATTTCACTTGTAGCATGTTTTATTTCTTCAGTTTTGTTAATTCACTTTTTTTTTTTGTTGCATTTTATCTTTGCTGCAGAATCCAAGAATCCATATTTGTGGGACACCAAATGGGAAGCATGTTTAAACCATTAAACCAACTATTCCAGCATTGCCTACAAAGGTGTTCTCTTATGATATATCACTTGCAAAATGGAAGAGTTCTTTTTTTGCCTCTTTTGTTGTATTTGATAGTATAATGATTAGAAGATTTAAAATGAGTGTGAAATCCCCTTGACTGTTTTAGATTCTCCCATCACTCAGGTAGACTCTTATCATCTATAATGTGTGTTGAAACACAAGTGTCTCAGACGATGGTTGAAATTTCAGGTAGACCTAATAGCAATGCCTCCTTGTAAGCTCTCAGTTGGAAACTATTCCAGTTGGGAGCTAATCCAGTTTGTAAAATGATAAGGCATTCACAGAGTCAGAAAGTGGAAATCACGACCCTGTGAGTAGGCTTCCCATATTATCCTAGGGTATATCTATTCTTATCTCTCCTCAGCCTTTTGAGAGAAATCAATCCTGTGGGCTCCACTGTTAGTTCAGCTGTCTCAGAAGGGAGATTTAAGTTTGTTTTTTTCCTGATAGTGAGGTGTGTATCTCTCGCATGACTCTTTCAGGTCTGCAGCCTTTGATTGCATACATTTTATATGTATATATACATAGATACACGCTGTTCTTTCCATATTCTCCAAAAGGTATGGAAACCCTCCCACAAACAAAGTTGTTTTGGTTTTTTATTTTCATTTGGTAGAACTGAAGTTTTGGGTTTTTTTCTTTTCTTTAGTTGATTTTTTTTCCTATAATCAATGTCCAACCATATAATTAGTTACAGTGTTCTTATACATCCCTCTGCTGTGTACACAAATTTTAGATATCAGGACTGTCATGTATCCATAATTGAGATTTATTATCCATGTACTGCAAATATAGTTCCATATCTAGTCCTGGATTTGGGCTCACTTAACCTAATTATATCCATCAAATACTAAGTTTCCTTGGAAGCAGATCTAAACAAAACGTAGTGCATTTGCTTGTGGATGCTGGTAATGATGGGAATGCCTCACCATCTGTGTCTCTTCAGGTTGTGATCTCGTCAGATCTCATAAGGCAAGCAGATTCTGGCCTGCGTAGTAATTGGTTGGGACCTTTCCAAAGAAAATCCCAGGTGCTAAGGAAAGTAGCACTGATGATTCAATATTTGGCACTCTTCCCTCTGTTCCTCTGTTCAGCAGCAGACCAATGTCTCAGCATAACGCTGAGAAGCCATTTGGTAACTCCAGAGTGCCAGTTTCTGAGGGGGACACAATCAGTGCACACAAGACTTGCAGTTAGAAAATATCTAGGGTATTTCTTACAATATAAGCAGACAAAATAGCATTTTTGGATATAAACCAAAGATTTGCTTGTGCAGTAAACTGCTAAAGTGGCTGGGAGGATTTGGTATATGCCATTGCAAAGTCTGTTTTAGAGCACTGAATGAACATTAACACACAAATTTCCCTGAAATATTTGGGGACAATTTGTGAAAACTACTCTGGACAATTGTTGGCATTAATTCCTAGTTACTACTGCTGGCATTCTTCCTAGAAAGATAGGCCAGAGTTTTTAGATGCATTGTAATTGGATTATTAGGCATCCTTAAAATAAGTAATTTAGATAAAAGAAACAGTTCCCATCAGATCAAGGAGTAGCCAGGGAGCTGAAATGCCTGATTTGTCTTCCTGTTCTGTTAATACTGTGCCTGTGGCAAACCATTTGCAAAGAAAATTGGACTGTCTTATCAGGATGCAGTTTGCATAACTATTTTTAATCTATTCATGTGATGTTTCAGTGGGTACCTTTGCATGAATTAGTTTCTGATATACAGCGAGCTTTAATTAATAGTTAGTATATTGCTTGCAAATAAAAGTTTATCACAGAAAAAAAGGGTGTCCTTTTTGTGGCTAAGAACTATACATACTCTTCTTATCAAAGGGCTGACTGTTCTGTAAGAAAATTTTGTAATTATAAAGGCAGCCTTCAAGAGAAGATTGTTATTACTCTATGCAGAGACTGGAAAACCACGGAATCAGTCAGGTTGGAAAAGATCTCCAAGATCAAGTCCAGGCTTTGACTGACAGCACCACCATGCCAGCCAAAGCACAACACCATGTCCAGCTGTTTCTTGGGAAACTTTTGGGAATGGTGACTGCATCACTCCCCCTGGTCAGTCCATTTCAATGTCAAGTGTGTAACATGCAATGCATATCAAAACCATCCCCAGTGCAAAATGTGTAACAAATATGTCACAAACAGAAATAACATACTTCTGTTTTAGACTGCCAAGTGCACTTTGTGCACTGTGGTCCTGATGTAAAAGTTGTGTATAAGCATTCAATCACATTCTGTGTAGTACTACCTTCACAAAAGGACAGTAAATTAGGCCTTCCTTTTCCAAATGCCTGAATACTAGTCTTCATAACTGAATAACATGAATTGCAATATGGAAGAGTTGGCCATATATTTTTTTCTGGATATAAACAAACCTACCTGGAATAGAAATTTTTGAATGTAATTGTGGATTATAATGCAGCCTCGATTTGACATAGATAATTTGATAGCAGCCCAGTGAGCACAATCCTTAAGGACAGACTGAAAATGAAGTATACATGTTTTCTGTATGAAAAGGAGATCCAGAGAAAAGACAGGTATTTAGGACATGAATTACAATTAGCCTCATAAGTTCACCATTTCTTTGGCTTTTATTTTCTTAAGAGAAAATTACATGCATATATTATTATAGAAATAAATGTTCAGGGGGAAGTAAATTAAACATAATTTTAGCCTTTCCATACTTCTTGATTCGGTCACTGAGTGTACTCTAAGCCATGCAACTAACAGCTACTCCATGTGTTTCTCTAATCACCTTGACCTAAGGAACAGGGAAATGAGAGATAAATGTGCAATGGAGTATCACTTTTTGGCAGTATTATTGCTGTTATATTTGAAAATTAGTGTTATATGTGCACTTTCTCAAAATACATGTTGGTTTCTTTTTATATTAAGAAAGAACAAAAGTGAGACATACCATCATAGAAAGATCTACTGAGGTTTGTGGCTGTTCCTCAAAAAGCTAATTCTAATCCCTCCATTTTTTCTTGGTAAAAATACCAATATTTTTGTCTCCCAGAAAAAGAAATGAAAATTAAGGTTTGTCATCTTATTAAAATAAAAAAAAAAAAATTAAAAAAAGGCAGAAAAAAATTACATTTTTCTTGGTACCAAAACTATTTGGAACTGTGCATCAAGTCATTAAGATGCATATGCACCATGGAATTCAATATTTGAGCAATTATATCTCAAAAGCTGAAAAAAGGCAAAACACTCTGTAAAAAAAGGAGTCCTGCCCTGACATGACTGTCTTTTGTCTTTGCCCCTGTTTTCCAGAGAAGATAAAAAATTTAAGGCAGTTGAAGTTTTTGTTTCTTTTCTACACAAGACTCAGTAGAATTAACAAGTGTCCATCTCCCCCTGTAAATTTTCTTCACAAACTGGATCCCAGATGAGGACAGGAATAAAGACCTATCTCTGAAAATGGGCACTGAAAGTGTTTCTCCTGCTTTCCTTGCACTTCCCCTTTCCACCTCCCAAAAATGAAAATAACTGAGTCTGACACAAAAGTATAGTGAAACATGATAATCCTTAAATTTGTATCAGTGAAAAAACTGCCTGTTTGTCTACCATTTTCCTCAACTATTTCCAATCTGTTTATTTTATTTTATTTTATTTTATTTTATTTTATTTTATTTTATTTTATTTTATTTTATCAGTGTTTTTACTCTTCCCTCAAAACTGTCTATGTTTTCCTACCCTTAGATATGAAGCCAAGGGACATTAGTCTTCATTTTTCCTCTGAAATTTTTAAGCAGATATGACTGAAATCTGAATAAGAAAAAATGACATTTTATTAACTAATTAAGTTTCCTCCACAGCTATTATGTCGTAATGCTGTCAAGTCTCTAAAATACCTTCTAAACACTGGATTTCTACAGAAAGGAAAATAGGCAAGAAAAGAATTAATTTTTGTCTGTAAAAAAACAAACACAAATCTTTTTGCTCTTCAAAAAATATTATGATATAAATTGGACTAATAATTTTAAATTATATGAGCACAGTAGCTTATGGAAATTAGTCCACTTACAGGCCTTCTTTTTGGTCTTTTGTGGGCAATTTTTATACCATTAGTTTTCTTAATGAAGCTTTTCATCAGTTTTTCCAACCACCATTAATGAAAATAAATGAGACTTTAAGAAAAACTAGTCTACTTATGAGAAACTAGTCTCACAGAAAAGAATGGAAAATATACAAAAATCTTCTGTCTCTTTTCTGCATTGACATACAATTCATGGTGAATTTCCTGTTGCACAGGGGGAAGTTAACTGGGAGGAACTGGTTGTTTGGGGATGGGCTTGGCATCAGTCAGTAAGTGGTGAGAAATTGCACTGTGCATCACTTGTCTTTTGGGGCGTTTATTCTTTTCT
>VXBR01008864.1:1006108-1019147 GCA_013400215.1 Cisticola juncidis | reverse complement strand
TTATTATTATTGATTGCTATTATTATAATCACTAATAGGAGTAGCAATGCTAGTATTATATTTTTGTTTCAATTATTAAACTGTCCTTATCTCAAACAGTAATTTTACTTTATTTCTGACTCTCCTCATTCTGCTAAGGAACACTGCATGGTATTTGGCTGCCTATTGAGTTAAGCCACGACACTTCTACCTGTCCTACCCTCATTTTATATCCTGGACATGATATTCTAGATATAGAATAACCCTTTGGACAGTTTGGATCAGCTGCCCTGGCTATTCACTGGCAGAGCACAGGAAACTAAAGAGTCCTCAGTTTAGAGTAAGGAGTACACAGCAACAACCACAACACCAGTGCATTATTAACATTATTGATGTGATAAATCCAGAAAATAGCACTGTGACAGCTATTAGGAAGAAAATTAACACTATCCTAGCCAAAACCAGGAAAAAACCTGCAAAGTTTGCAGCAAATCGAATGAAAAAAAAAAATAGTAAAAGAAAGGTGAGTGAAGCTAAGGTTTAAAAAAAAAAATGCCTCCCAAAATTCATATATCACCTTATCACCATATGAACACAGCTTTTAAACACTATTTGCAGACAATTCTCTATGACCTTCATAAGATAAAAATTAAAAGATAATATCTTAATAGTACTGATATAAAATCAGATTTTTATGGCATGCCCTTTCTATGGAGAACAGAGAAGTACAATTTCCGGTGATGAAACCAGGATGAGACTGTGTTTGCCTTTCCAGATTAAATAGTTGTCTTTAAAACATGAAACTAACCATTGAAATGCAAAGCACACCTACAGAAAGTCAGACACCCCATTGAGTTCTAGTGCTAGGGACTCCCAAAAGCCTCTGGCACAAATATGCACTACTAAGTACAGACATCTAGATAGATGGAAGGAGGCAAACATAACCTATAAACAGAGTAACTGCAAGTAGGTCCCAGATAAGGGTGGGAGTTAATTAGAACTTCTCTAAAGACTGACCTGTATAATTAAACTTATTTTTAAAAAGATGAAATCAAGGACATCTAGGCATTTTATGATTTAGCAACAGAATTTCTTCATAAAATGTGTTATGTTGATTTGAATGGGCTAAAGAAAATCTGTGGGTTTTGTTGTTGTTGTTGTTGTTTTCCACTTCTTGGAGCTAACTTACATAAACATCCAATGAATATAACCTGCTTGATTCCTAAAAGCAATTGGCCTTAGAAATTTCCTAAGGCAAAATCTCCTTAGGAGAATTCTGGATCAGAGATGTTTCAAAGTCTCCTTGCAGAGCGATGTGAACTACATAAAAAACTACAAAGCTATTCCATGTTATTTCATATAATTTGAAAGAAAAAAAAAAAATTAGCAGTATTTTTGTCAGCAAAAATATCTTGATTAAGCTTTGTACACGTACATGTGCATGAACATGTTATAGTAGTAGCTCAAGGTGACATCTGCTATGAATCCTCAACTGTGGCATAGTATGCAGATCATATTTTACTTTCTCCAAAATTTATTTAAGCTTCTTATACATTTTAATACATTTTTATAAATATGTATAATCAAATAGATTTTGTTTACACTTTTTTTCTTCCACACAGAAACCAGGGTTATTGCACTGTATATTCAATCCCTCTAGAGTTTTGCTGATGTTTGATGGATTGCAGTGCTACCTCCAAATAAAAGGACTTCCAGCATACTATTTTTGCTGGCACATTTCAAAAACACTCAGTCCTCCAATTATTTTCTGAGATCAAAATGGCAACTAAATGTGTATCTGATTTGCTAGTAAAATAACACTACAAATCATAGCTACTTCTTTTGTATATGCCAACCTCATTTTTTGCACAAGAAAAGACTGGGTTTGTAAAGTGAAGAAATTAAGCTTTTTTTGTAAAAGGGCACCTCTGAAAGGCAAGAGCAGACATGGAAAGATTAGATTTTTTTTCCAAAGTGTCCTTTTTCTGATTGGGTTACTTTTCTGGGTTTTATTCTTTGGTATGACATCACAGGGAACCTTTTGATGTATTAATCTGGAAAAAAATGGAAATAGTCCAATGCATATTAAATATTAGAAGATGTCAAAAAGGTTTTTGGTAATGCCCTGCAACCCTGGTAACTCTTCTTCAGGAGTAAAAGCAAAATAGTGTGTTAATACCATTTCAGAATCATTATGGCTGCTCAGCTGGTGCAGAAATCATAAAAACATCACATAATTTAAAAGGGCCTTGCCTGTTGGCATTGCTTTACCCTGGCTGAGCATCTGGCCCTGAGATTACAACTACATAAAGATCATGAAATCGAGAACTCTAGATCCATAACCTATAAATATTCTGTTTTCTAAATACAATTAATTCTGTCTGAACCATCATCATTGAAAGCAACACATGCTGTGTAATGATCTTGATCCATCTTCATGGTGTCTCTGGGACACGTGTTCTGTGATGTCCTCAGACAAGACAGTGAGACTGAACTGACAAAGGCTTTGAAAATGTGCCACTGAAAGAGATTATCTGAGATATGGAACAACTTAATGGAGCAGAGAAGAGTTTAAGTAGGTTGTAACCTTTGCGGTAGCATTGTCAGTATGTAACCTGTCATGAGAAAAGTAAGTGATATTCAGCCTTTGCATATATATTGCAGATATTCTGCCCTGTGCCACACAGGCTGTTCCATGGCCTGCAACCCAAATCCTTTTCAAGGACATACTACACAAAACTGTACTTTCCATTCCGTATGGAGATCTCAGGCTATATTTGTAAATCATAATGGAAAGCAAAAAGAGCTGTAATTGTCTATTGTAGCATATTTTGTAAAGGGTAGATGAGATGACCCAAGTAATTATGGTCCGCTTAGATGAACGTCCGTTCTCAGCAAAGTCGCAGAAAAGCTGATGCAACACAAAAGTATTAAAGAAATAAAGGATGGTGGCATAATTAGTGCCAATCAGCAGTTTTATGGAAAACAGATCTCATCAGAACTTTTGATGAGGCGACAAGTTCAGTTCACAGAGGAAAAGTGTGTTGACATAACGCGACTTCTGTAAGGGCAGTTGTCTGAACAACATTCAGATTAAAAATTAGCTCTACACAAAATTGCCTATAGCACATAATGATATTAGCATCATGCTCTAACCAACTGAGCTAATCTCACGGTCATAATAATCCTTTGAAAAACTTGTTCATTGGCTAATCTCAGAAAACAGCTGTTAATTGGGAATCATTATGCAAAAAGAAATTTTTAGTGGGCTAGTGCAAAGACCTTGATCTCCATAATAGTCATTATTCCAGAATTTGCACATTCATGTTAGCAAAAATTTGCAGTTGACAAAAAAAATGGTGGAATGATTAACACTCATGAGGAGCACAGATTTTTACACATTACAGAGTAAGGCAGATTTTCAAAATAATACATTTTAATATTTTAGAATGCAGAAGAAGGAACACACATCAAGGATTTTCTCATGGATGCCTGAATTTTGGAATGAGAGAACAATAAATCATTGAATGGTTGGAGTTGGAAAGGACCTAAAAGACCACCCAGTTCCAGTATCTCTGCCATGGGCAGTGACACCTTCCACCAGACCACACTGCTCAGAGCTCCATCCAACCTGACCTGGAACACTGCCAGGTCAGTGGCATCCATAACCTCTCCTGACAACCTGTTCCAGTGTGTCATCACCCTCACACAAAAGAATTTCTTCCCAAAATTGAATTTAACCTACTCTCTTTCAACCATTTGAAACCATTCCCTGTTTTCCTGTCACTATATGCTCTGTAAAGTCTATCCTATTTTTCTTGTAGGCTCCCTTCAGGTACTGGAAGGCCATAATCTTGTCACACCAAAGCCATCTCTTCTCCAGGCTGAACAAACCCAATTTTCTCAGCTATTCCTCTTAGGAGAGGTGTTCCGTCCCTCTAACCAACTCAGTGGCCTCCTCTGGACTGACTCCAAGATGTCCACATCCTTCCTGTGTCTGGAACCCCAGAGCTGATGCAGCCCTGCAGCTGGGCTCTCACCAGAGCAGAGCAGAGGGGCAGAATCCCCTCCCTCCCCTGCTGCCCACGCTGCTTCGGGTGAACTCCAGGACATATTTGGCTTTCTGGGCTGTGAGTGCCATGGCTGGGTCATGTCTCGCCTCTCATCCATAAGCACCTCCAAGTCCTCAGCAGGGCTGCTCTCAATCTGTTCCTCCCCCAGCCTCTGTTGATATCCAGGATTGTCCCAGCCCAGGTGCATCACCTTGCCCTTGGTCTTGATAAACCATGAGATTCCCATGAACCCAATTCTCCAGAGTGCCCAGGTCCCTCTGGTTGGCATCCTGTTTTTCAAGTGTGTTTGACAACACTGCTCTGCTTGGTGTCATCTGCAGATTTGTTGAGGGTGCACTCAATCCCTTCATCTATGTCATTAATGAAGATATTAATTAACACAGGTGCCAGTATAGGCCCCTGTGGGGGACATCGATTGTCAGTGATGTCTGTCAGTACTCTGAGCCATCGATCACTACACTCTTTGTATGCAACCATCCAACCATTTTCTTACCTTATTTAAGGGTCCACTCACAAAATCAATTTTTTTCCAACAGAGAAAGAAGGAAAATCATTCTTGGGAAGGATTTTGAGATCTATAGTTATCAATGAAATAGAATCCCCAGAATCAAATCACGAAGAAGAAAATATAAATCCCTGAACATATATGAAGGATGTGTATGTTTCAACTGGATTTTTTTATTTACCTGCTCTTTACATTGCTGAGACCATTACTGAGAAACAGCTCTCAAATCTCACTTTCAAATGGAAAATTTAAAAAGAAAAGAGTTCTGTGAAGAGCTCAAAAAGTTATTCTGTATCTAAGAATTCTGAATTACATAGAGAAATTTAAGAATTTTAATCTATATCATTTAGTCATTTAATAGCAGTAATTTTATAGCAGAAATTTGTTGAAGATGATACAGGACAAGTGGTGCAAGGAGGAAGACAATATAAATATGAACAAAACATTACTGACAAGACAAAGGTATAACAAGATGCACAGGATGAAAGTAGAAGCTAAATAAATTCAGATGAGATTGGAGCACTGTTTTAACCCCAGAGATACCTACTCAGTATAACAGAGAACAATAGATCTTTCATAATTTAAAATCTTTTTAGACTACAATGAGTTTCTTTCTATAAGAGAAGCTCCATCAGAATCTGAAAAGGTACTCAGTGAAATTCAAAGGACTGTGTTATTCAAAAGATCAAGCTAGAGGATCATAACAGGCTCTCACAGTCTTACAATGGATTACTTACAAGTATGTATTGTATGTATGTGTTACTTACAAGTATCTCTGCTTACAAGTATGTAATTTTAAACAGAAGAGTACGTAGCAAGTGTAAAAGCAAAATTGCCCTAGTATTTCAAGAAATACCTTTGACCCTTGAACTATTTCCCCACAAAATATGGGTCTATTTTTTTCTTCGCTACGAGTTACCATTCTAATGATTTTTTTTTTGACAGGCAATATATCTGATGAGGCAAAGCAGGGCCAAATTAAAAGACTTTCCCATTAAAAAGCACCACAAATCCATGAATATTATATTTTTTCTTAAGAAAAGTCCCATTATTTTTAAACTGGGTTACTTAAATGTATTAACTCTACATTAACAATAAAAATCTATTTCCATCTCATTTAAAATAATTTTATAGCTCTTACTGTACAGTATCGAAGATCTGTTGTAATACTTTTCAACTCTCTTTTTCCCTAACTTTCTTTCTTTTCACATACTAAAATTTTCAAAAGTAGGTGACTGCTTGCAGTATTGTCACACTTATTACATTATAATTACTGAGAATATTCTAAATTAAAATTTATGCCTGCAGCCTTTGAAAAGAATGAGAAAAACAAGGTGTTTTTTAATGAACTTTCATAACAATCACAATTTATGTCCTCAGAAGTAAAAACTTTACCTCATATTCTGTCGAAACGTCATTGTTTTCTATGATCCTAAGGTCAAAAGAGAACCCTAATGTATTTCAACAAAAAGATTTACTACAGCTCTCAAGATGTGATACTAGAATTATGAAAGACTAAATACATGACTCCAATTTTAATTTTTCTAAATGTTGTCTAGATAAAAGAATAAAGGAACGCAAAATTCAGTATAGAATCTGAAGAGAAACAAAGCCTTCTTTAATCTTGCCACTATCCAGGCAAAGATTTGTTGAGGTAATTTATGTCTTTTACATCTCAGACCAGTCAGTAAAGATGTCTCCAAAATGGTGTCTAATAATGTCCACAGACTTTTAAAAGGATAATTCACTGAAAATNTTATCTCTCTGTACCAACAGTGTAATGAGGCTACACAAGAGGAACATACACCACTTTGGTCAAGGAAACAGGAAAACCCCCAAATATCAGACCCTTTGAAGAAAAACATTATTTCTTTTTCTGCATATAATATTTTATAAACCAGCCTTTATTATCTTATGCCTGCCTCCTACCTAACTTCTTGTGCTAGTATGTACACCACACAAGTCACCCCATGCACAACTGTCATCATTCTCACACAAACAAACAACCCATCTCCAGAATCCATTATTTGAACTACGTAGAAATGTCTCTTAAGCAAAGATGAAACATGTAAATTTCTTTATTACATGACTTGCTCAAGAAGACTTTGACGAACTCCACCAAACATTCCCTTGATCTTGAGGCTGATGATTAAGTTCTACTTTTGGCTGTGTGATATCATCCTATGTTAAAAAAAAATTATTGCGATTTTAGAAGAAGAAATCTGAAAGTAAAAATTCACATAATTTTTCATCTACATGAAAATATATTCAATGGGCTTTCCAATGCTGTGCATTTTTATTGCCACAAGTGTTATTTATGTCTAAAGTGCTAAAACCTTACATTCCATGAAAAAGAAAAATTTTGTTGTTAACCACCAAATCAGTTCTCTGAAAATATTTAGATATTATTAGTGTTGCACCATTAGCAAATAAAAAAAAATATTCTTCTATTTTGCATATGTCAAAAAGATTTTTAGCAGTCCAACAAATTACCAACAATTACCACTAAGATGCAGATAGTTTTTCCAGTTACTGCAGCATTTAAATGTTATAGCCTAAATCAGCAGAGGAGGCATCGTTTTATCTTCTGCCATCATAAGTGCATGGCATATTGGAAAGCCTAAACAAAGCCATAAAATGACCCATTATAAACCAAGCACTGTAAATGAAGTTTTGGATGGCTTTTAAAATATAATTGCTTAAAAAAATTACAATATTTCAGCATTAAATTCAAGATCTAATTAGTCACCACTGGTACCATTTTTCAAATAGTAAAAATGACATGTTCTTCAGAAAAATACAATAGTGTGACTTATTAGGATTTTCTTCTTTTAGCTTAATACTTATTTTAAATGCATTGCCTATCATTTAAGCTATGCAATTAATGTCAAGGTATTGAAAACAGAAAAAACTCTTAATTCAATGTTTTCAGAATTCTACCTTCATTGGTTTGTTTGGAGTTTTTTTTTTCTAATTTTTCCATGAAATTATAAAAATAAATTGAGATTCCTCCTAAACCAGCCCACAGTGTATATACATACTCTGAGTGCTTTGTACACTCTTAAGTCACTAGGCACAAAATCTTTAAAAGGAACGAGTGAAGGGAAGGTATCTCAGTATTGAAAAGGAGATATATTAAGATTCCCAACAATCATTTCACATCCAAACTGATGCTCTCTACCATTCTGGCTAATCATTCCTTCATCTTCTCTTCTACATCACATAAGAACAAAGTGGCTCAATTTCCTTAGCCTGCATTCCCATGTTGTTGAAGGCCGAACTGCATAAACATACATTTTAAAAGGAAGTGGAATGAAACACAATCATTTAAATCCCCCCTTTCCCCAGCATTTTCAATGCTGAGATCATGAATGGCAACAACCTGTGTAAAGACTACCAAAGACAAGCAATCTTCAAGTGGGAGCAAACATGGTTCAATCTGTTGGCATCAATTCACTGGACACTACCTTACAATGGTGCATCAAAGCAAACATAATTGTGCTCAAAGCACGGCTTCTATAAAGCAATGCATTCAGTCTCTAGTAGGCAAATGGACTGAAAGCAGTCTTTCCAACTTGGGGAGCTGATCTGTCACAGATGGAGCACTCAGCTCTAGCAGAAATCTCACAGTTTAAAAGCATCCATGTGACACCATCTGGTAGTAGAAGTATCTAGCATTAAATGGGTTAATGGGTTTGTTTTTTCCTGGTGATCCACTGCAGCCTTCTGATCATTCATTAGGACATAACTATGCAGAGTAGACATGACAGAATAGGAAAAAGAAAAGTAAAATCAAAAATTTCTATAAATAAACATTTTTCATAAGAATTTTATTACATTCTGTGATTAAAACACCAAGAAATCAGAGAGCAATTTCACTTTACTCTTTAAATACCATCTTTTAAATCTCATATTCTTTGGATTCAATGTCACTGTAGGTTATTTGCCTTGTTATTCTATGTAGACTGGAGAAATTCCAAGCAACAGAATTTTTTAAGCAAAATTTGACATATCTGGAAGAAGGGTGTTTAAAGAGCTTATAATCATCAAATCAGTTTCTCATTTTATGCATGCAGTTCTTATTACATTATTTTCATTAAGGTAAGAAAAAATCTGAATGTTCTCAACAGTATTTTAGAATGTGCATTGATTTGGATAAGAAATACAGAATGCTTTTACAGTTGCCCTTCCTGAAAATTAGGCATGTTCTTTCAGTGACAGATTTTAATGAAACTGTAATGTTTAAAGAAGTGATAGGAATCCGCAAAACGTAGATATGTTTCACTTGCAATAGTATGTATGCCCTTTGCATTTATTAGGATATACATTTATTAACATTTTATGGTGGTTGTAATGCTGATCATTATAAATGCTTCAACTGGCTTAAAACATTAAGTTGCCTAAAATTGCCTCAATTTCATGCGAAAATGTAATTCCTGTTACTAACATCATCAAGATTTAACTGAAAAGGTTGGTGTGAAATAATGAAAGAAAAATCCTCACAACAATTAAACAAGTTCACAACAGTAGCTGCAATAGTATATTAAAATTAAAAAAAAAAAAAAAAAAAAAACAAAACAAAAAAACAAATTCATGTGGTCATTGCTCCTGTATTAGCTGTTCCTACATAAAAAGTATTATTACTGTTGATTCAACAAGGCTCTGAATTGTTAAGTGTGCATGCAGAAACACTCACTCCTTTAGTGAATCTTCACTGTGCTAATCCCCTTGGAATGAAGCATTTATCACCTACCAAACAAGTGTAAAATATTTCCATCCAGAAGGATTATCACCACTATCTTCCTCTGCTTTACTGGAGCAGAAGAGGAGAGGGAGGGTAGGTAGGCAGAATGATTCATCAGCTCCAAACAAAAATACAGTTACTAGAAAATTCCTAAATAGTTTGGGCAATTTTCTGTATCCTTCAATTTTTTATGATGGATTTTTTTAAATTGCTATTTTAAGAGGACAATATTTACAAGCAACAAATCAGGATACATTCTATTTCCTGAAAATCAAAACTACAGAGAACTACAGCATAAGCTGGAAAAAGAGCTCTGACATTTTAAGTGTAAAAACGATACTTCAGGAGAATATTCCTTTCTCCAAGAAGTTGTGACAGTCATTCATCCACCATTAAACCAATCTAGCATTCCTTCTTGGACAATTTCATAGATTATTTCTGCTACAAATGAACAGAACTGGTCACTTTACTTAATACTGGAGTTTGCAGTGGTTTAAGTCAGTAGTACGATATTACTTGCCTGGTGATCTGTTCCTTTCCTAGCAAGCTTTAAGATTGTTTTCTCAGTGATGAATTGATGATTTCAAAAAATTTTCACATGATGGATCTACTTCATAAGTGATAACAGGTAATTTAGAGGCATTTATCATCAGGGCCAACTTGTCCTATCAGCCACTTTGCAAAATACAAAGATTGTTCTGCAATTATAAATAGACTCTTAACTTTGGCAAGCCACTATTTCTCTCACCTTATTTTATTCATAATTTTTGCTTGACTAGAGCTGCATAGTCTTCTGGAGAAAAGGTTAGCACAGATCTTGCTAGTATACATTGGCCAATTCTACCCTTGTCGAAATTCTCTCTTTATTTTCTATTTTTTTGTGTCCTATCTGCTAAAATAAATAATATTTTGATTAAAAAAATAAGTTAAAAGAGAAGTAAACAGCACTTTACTTGGAGAATATTACAGCAAGTTCCTGGTTTTCTATCTGATAATATTTGCATCACTGAAATGACATAATTCTCTAGATGCTCTTTCCCATGGGAAACCCTCAGATCTCCTGGAGGGGTAGCTGTAGGTAGACACTGTGCTGAAAAATAATCAATTTTCTGATAGATTTCCCTTTACTGATGGCTCTGACAATTTGTCTAATGCTTAAGTGTTTGTGATTGCTAAAGATCCCATCATATTTTTATAGAAAGGCATTGGCCTTTTTAGCACTGTAGATGACCAGAAACATTTAATCATATTCTGCATATTTAAATTCTTTTTCTAATTATATCTCTTTTCTAATCTAAAAATTATTGTTTATACTTCTGCCTTCAGATACTGCTATCGT
Organism: Cisticola juncidis; assembly: GCA_013400215.1. NCBI lineage: Eukaryota > Metazoa > Chordata > Aves > Passeriformes > Cisticolidae > Cisticola > Cisticola juncidis. The sequence goes on along the minus strand of VXBR01008864.1, from coordinate 1,008,507 downwards.
TCAGCTATAGATTATGTGATTACTATATCTGTTGTTTATAATACTTCAAAATACAAAGTTATGACTAAACATAAATCAAACTTTCTATTTCCCCCTGAGATTCTTGTTAAAAAAGTCAGCTGTACTTCATGCCATAAAAATGACTACTAAACTTGTTTTTCTCAAAGTGACTTTCCATAGTATTTATCATGGAAAATCACGTTTTCCATAGGAAATTCGACTTTTTAAAAAAGACAAACAGAAACTTTCAGTGAATCAGTATTCATTTAAATTGATTGCTGTTGATTTTCATGATTAAAGACAAAATACTTGTTTTAGGAACTTAGGATATTGTACAAATTGCATAATCCCTAAAGTAAATATAATTTAATAGCTTTAAGCAATTGTCACTGAAACTCTAAAAGAATCTTATTCAGTTCATCATCCTCTTTTTTCTCATTTCCTCTGTGCCACAAAAAAAACCCCCAAAAAAACAAAAAAAAACAACAACAACAACAAAAAACCAAAAAACCCCACCAAAACATAGATATAAGGATTCATTTAACCCAGAAGACTGCATCGTGAACCAGTTTTTACCTTTACTTAAGTGGCTAACCATACTGTTTCCAGAAAAATATTGTTCATATCACTTTTATAATAAAAAACAAAGATACAACAAGAAAAAAAAAGGTGCTATTACAGATGCGTGTACTTAATACAAAAAAGACTGAAATGTTTGTCTGTTCTCCGATTTTGTTTTCCAGAACTGATCACACAAAACTTTTGTCCAAGCAAAAGTTTCTCAGGTAAAAGATTAAAGACCGTTACAAGGACCCTGCAACATAGTACCTGTATTGTTTCATTGACTGTCATTCTTGTAAACCAAATATGCAAAATAGACTCATGTAATCCAACTATAATAATCAAAACAGTAAATATATATATATTGGACCAAACTCCAAACTGTCAGTCATTCAGTGAACAGTTTCTAAAAAAAAAGATTTTTTCCGCAAAAAGTTCAAAAAATAATTTGAATATACAAGAATGATAAAGTCATCACAAACATTAGAACAAGAAAGATTAATTATATTGTGGACTAGTTATCTTATTAGCAGTAGGCTGAAGATGTCCTGAACAAGGGAAAAAATTAATACATGAGAAAACTTAAAGGGACCTGTTTCTATGATCAAGGCTACAAGTAATTCCACTTTCATGAACAGGACTGGACATGGTGAGCCAGCAGAGTGGGGTGTCTCCACTAATACTGTGAGGCACTTGAGGAATAGTGATTTAACCTCACTGTGGTGGTGTCCCTTTCATGCAGGCAGCTGTAAGAATCTTTGTTTTACAGTAGCAAGAATTGACAGCAAAAGCTGAGGTAAAAGCTGTGATTTGCTGGAAATCTGAGTCAGAGTTGAAAAGTGGACTTAAATCTCCCAAGGTTCAGTAAAGTGATTTGAACTACAAAGTTGTGTTCCTGTTCCACAGTTAAATAACTGGCTTATTTGGTGAGCAGTTGATATTTAATAGATTAGTAAATATTTGCTTCTTCATGTACATATTCAGATCCCCTAAGAATTGCATATTTTTTATATTCCAGATGCATTGAAATATGAAAGCAAAAAACCAAAACAGAACTCATACAAAACAGAACTCATATGTCTGTCTGTGTTTTGTGATGATAAGTACATCTTTTTCAATAATCTAAATTAACAACATTTTGGTGAGGATGGAAATAATCTGTGCATGCCTTACACGGTGTCAGTTTAGACACTGAATGCTTTCATGATGCGTGCTCCATAACATGATTTCCATATCAATGAAACTAAAATCTCTTCTATTATGAAATTGTTTTTGATGTGCATAATTCTCAAGGCATCATCGTGCTTTTAGGGATGAAACTTGACACTTTGACTAGCCCTTGAAGAGCCTGTGTTAGCTCCTGGCCTCATTGTAGTAAATGGAATAAAAAAAACCCCATGTATTGATTTCAATAGGGATGTGATCTCACCTGATTTTCTGTCTGAAAAAAAAGAAAAAAAAGCAGAACAATTAAAAAAAAACCTGATGAAGCAACTGCAGAGTATCAGAAAGACAGCCATTGTTTTCACAGTTTTAGAAAACTGATTTAATAACTGATCCTGAGGTTCTGTAACAAAATTTTTAATCCATCAGTCCCTGTGCAACTATGAAACAGTAAAATAAATATGAGTTTTCAAGAGCAATTATTCCTAAAATCACTGTTCTTCTTCTGTGACAGATGATTTGGCTGTGGTGGTTTTGGAGAGGCAGAACAGCAGATAGGACCTAATTTATTCCTGCTTATAACCCTGGGCTATGCGATGCCCCTTATATACAAAGAAAGTGCTTAGTGCATGTAATTCACCAGAACAACTTCCAGAGCTGGTTTAACAACTGTT
>VXBR01008864.1:895760-1006088 GCA_013400215.1 Cisticola juncidis | reverse complement strand
AAAAAAAAAAAAAAAGAATTCATCAGTGTTTGGGTGTTAAGCTGAGAAAAGGTTTGAAGAGGAAGATGGGTATACACTCTATATTCAACTCAATTAATACTTTCAGTAATGATTTGGATGATAGAATTTAACGCTGTTTATATTGCACAGAAAAAGGATAGTAAACGCTGCAGAGGGCAGATCTCAGCAAAGTGATGAACAACAAGGTGAATTAAATAAAGAAAAGAGCAAAGTGCTTCCTGTAGGCAAGAGAAATCAGACAGAATGAGAGCAAGTAACATTTGGCAAGGTAGTAAAATACAGCAGAGAACTGCGGGAGATTGTAATAGTGACTCAGAAATGAAAACCAACACTGTAGCATTGGGCAAAATCACAGAAATCTCATTCAGTAACACTCAACGACAGTTTTATAATAAAATACTAAAGGTCCTATAGATCAGCTTTATTTGGTGTTGGTGAAGTCTCAACTGAAATAGTGTTTTTCTTTTTTAATACTTCATACTAAAAAGACTACAGAGTATATGGGAAGAATATAGAGGACTACAGTAAGAGTAAAATACATAGAAAATATGAGGAGTAAGAAAACAGGAAAAAATATACGATATCAACAGAAGAGAATAAAAATGAAGATTTAAGATAATAAATATCTTTTAACAGTAGACATAGATAAAGATAAATAGATAAATAATTTTTGTACTGTAGACAGTATAATAAAAGCAATGTTTGTCCTGCTTATTAAGAACAAGTCCAAGACCGTCAGTGAAACAATTTTGCTTGGATACCAGGAAGGACTACATGCATGCAAAACCAGGTGACTTAGTAATGATATACAATTAATTTTATTGGTTCATAAGAAATTACTTAGCTAAGCAAGTGTTGAAGAAAGGTCAAATATCATTATAAATTTCTATGTCTATGAAATATTACAAATATTATAAGCAGATATCTTCCACCTTCACGTTTCTTCAATTCTATTTTGGGCAATTTAACATCAACGTAATAAAGGAGAAAAAGAGAACATTTTGGGCCCATAGGTGTTTTTTTTTTTCAAAACTTATCAGCAACACATGAATATGTAATTTGGTTATCTGTTTGTTGTTTTTTTCCTATTTTTCATTCTAATGATAACGTAAATAATCCCAAAGGAGTTTATACTTAACATAGTTTCATGTGACTTTCCATGTATAAAATACAGGAGTTCTACATTTCTGCAGTTTGATATTTAATTCTAACGAAGTAAAATAAAATATTAATCCACTTAAGGATTTACACATTTAAAAGTTTGCCTCTTTCTCCTTTTTACCTCATCTCACATGTACCATGTAGCCCATCACAAAGGAAATACTACAGAAAAGAAACAGCCTTTAATAAAAACATTTTTAATAATTTTTTTTCAGTATACTGAATATATGTTCATTCCTCAGTATTGGGAATCTTCACATCAGATCTTTTGCTTTGAATTTTTCATGCAGTCTTTCCATTTTTCTTGTTGTGTCTCCTATAGTACCAATCAATATAGAGCTGCAAATTCTTGACATTGCTCTTTGCTTTGAAGCACGTGCTTTACTTCATTTGCCTTTTTAAGGATTTCAGGTTTTGAAATTCAGCTATTCCAAGTTCTGAACCTCAAGCTTATTATTCATATGCATGTCAATATGATATTTTTTATTAGGTTTTCAGAACTGGTTCCCATTGTTTCATGGATATGGTAGGCAGGTTTTTAATTTATTTCACGTGCAGCATCACTGCCTTACTCTGAAACAAAATTATAATCAATGAAGGAGGAGAATCAAATAAACTCTGTAACTCCAGCTGAAAACAAGAAGCAGTTTCTCAGTAGGTCTATAAATGAAAACTCCACCACTGCCACTCTTTTTCCTTTTCTTGAAGGCAAATCAATAATTCAGGATTTTCAAAAAAGGATAAGGATTTTATTTTACTAGAACTCAAGCCTAATTTTCGGAAATTACTAATAGACTAAACACTTAAATTTCTATTTAAATGCAATTTAGGCTCCTTGCCACCAGATTTTTAAATATATTAGGAGCTCAGTGTTTAAGGAAGGTATCCTATTAGTGCCTAACTACCATGAATTCAGTGGGTGATAAGCATTTAGGGTTGGATTCAGCTCATTTAACTTCAGCTGCCTAGAAGTCAGGTATCTTGAGCTATGTTGGCAGTCTAGGCAGAGAAGCAGGGATCTCCAAAGAATGTTTCAGCCCAGCACCACCTGCATCAGGCAGGCGTCCAGGAAAACAAGGGAAATGTAAAAAGAAAGAGTAAGAGAGACTGAAGAATTACACACAGGAAAGGGGCATGTCCTATGGGTATGGGAGAATAGCAGCACACCAGGACATGTTATGCTGAGAAGGAAGATTATTTCATTATTTGAAAATATATGAAACAACACTCTAATTATTAGAAATTTGTCACAAGTTCTCCTAGCATTTTGCATTGCCTCTATGAGATAGTTCTTGACACTCACCAGCTTTGAAAGCATGGTTCTTTATGAAAGGAAACAAAGGAGTACTGTCTTATACAGCACACAGAGATACTGGTGCAAAAAAATAAACTATTTTTATAAATTTCTTTTTAATGGAGACATTACTGTGCTAGCAAAAAAAATGAAAACATTGCCTAAAGCTAAGCAGAATGTGTACAGGGATCAAAGAAATTTCCCATGTAAGCTTTTTCAATAAACTTTAGTCTTCAGTGACTTTTCATATAGCAGCAACTCTCTCTGTAGAACCTATCATTAATGCTACATGCAGTGACACAGACAAACATCCTTTAATGACAAGTTAAAGAATGAGTGCTACACTCATCTTCACTTTGAGACCAGAATGAGAAAAAAATGCTATTATCTCCTGGAGAAGTTTTGCCAGAAATTTAACATCAAATTAAACCTCCAGTCTGTTGCAAGCTCCTGCTTTCACTATTCAGACAGAGACATTTCTTGAAGTGTTCCCTATTACTACAGATTTGTACTTTACACTCTTTCCAAGTGTGAAAACCCAAGAGTCTGGCAATTATCATTATATTCTCATTCCTGTAGCAGGTTGTATATGCTAATGAAGAGAAAAAAACATAATTATATAGTATCATAGTCTGTTGTTACTGAGCTCTCCTGTAGCCTCTTCTTCCAAACAGCTGTCTGAGCTCATGACTTTTTCCTTTATTAAAAATTAAAACCACAGAATTCAGGAAGGCAAACATAACAGTCAGAAGTTGTAGTTTTAGGAAACATCTCATGCTTTTAACTCCGTCATTGTTTGTCAACCACGAGAAATGCACAATTAGAAGCTCCAAAGGTTTCTAATTTTCTGCAAATTATGCTACCTTGTGTATCCTTATGCTGAGTTGGCAGTAGTTTTCTGATTGAAATACTTCAAAGGAAGTGGAAAACACTGAACTAATATGTATGTATGTATGCATGTATGTATGTATGTATGTTCAAGTCTGTCTTTCAATAAAAGTGAAAAGGCTTCTCTAGGCTTAAGAACAAGCTTTTCCAGAAGAGGAACCTCTTTGGTTTTGGCAGTGTTTCTTGACCATTTGAACACCTAGGATTACTTGGGTAGATGATAATCACAGATAAGCTTTGCACAACCATCAGTATCAATTTTTACTTAATTCTTATGTGAATACTTGTGCAAGTAGTTTTTATACTGCATATTACTTAGATTATGTCAGCAATATATTTAACAGTGTTTCTTTACGGTTTCTATTATGGTGTCATACACAGTATGACATAAATTCCGTATTGGCGTTCCAATGAGGAAATATCTATAAGTCAAACTTTGAGATAAATATGTTCTAACTGCTTAAATTCTCCACCTAATGCAAACCAATCTCCATCACTGCAGCTGCAGGACAAATGTCTTGTACTTGTGATTTAAGAGCATTTGTGGGACACACTGAATCAAGTGCATTTGGTTACAATGGGCAGTCCAGAGCAGCAGTTAGTGTGTTCTGTAAACGGTGATTAAGGAGAAATACCGAAATGAACACGCACTCAAATACAGTGTTTCCCTGTGCTCCCAAATAAAAAACACCCCAGGCAGGTCAGCCAAATCAAGATAGAATACCTTTGGATGTGCTAAGTGTCAAAGGATTGTGCCAGAGGTGAGCAAAGCCAAGATTAAAAACAGTGTTCAGCTTTAATAAGCCGACAGAGGAAAAGAGAGGAGTGACAGGTATAAAATTGCCAAGAAAAGAGGGAAAGAAAGGTTTTGCTTTGTGCATCTGATTGGAAGTCACTGAAGCACCCCTTCAATGAGGCTGCCCTATAAAAGGAGAGCCCTTAACTTTTAAGATATGATCAAAAGCTTGACAAATCTAACCCCTTTTATATTTTCATTTGAGTAGCGAGGTATATCTCAAATTATCTGTAGAGGAGGTTCTTCAGATATTTTTGAACACTCTGATCTTATTCTTCCTCTGCATTGCAAACAGCAGTTTTTCTATAAAAGGATTCATTGGCAGTTTAAAGATACCTGTGAGATACTTTAGACACAGCACATTACTGATCACCTCATTATTGCTGAATTACCCACCTGTTATAAGGTGGAAGAAAAACAGCCTGAGTTACACTGTGGCCTGCTGAAGAACAGGTTCTTAGTAGAACCCACAACAGGTTCTTAGAAACCCACAATAAACCACATTTTAGTTCCATTCATAAGGTTACTCAATCAATCAAATCCTACCCTCAAAACAGGGAATCCAATTTCTAAACAAACAGGTATTTGTGGTAGTCTGGTAAGTTGGATGTGGCACCACACTAGAGCACTCCTGAACAAATAGGATCCCCCTTAAAATTACTGTCATTGAAGGAGCAGCAACAAGTTTTGAAAACAACAGTAAACTTATCCTCTGGGGATTAATTGACTAAGGTAATCGTTGAGTTTAATGGGTTATTAGAAAAGGACATCAAATATTTTGCATAGCTAGGGCTTCATTCTGAGCATATGGAATCAACAAAATGAACCAGCTGTGAGTGTGCAGTCAACTGCAGAGTGACAGCACTGAAGTCAATGAAAGAGAATATTTTTTCTGTCTATTATGGACAATTATTAAAAAAATCATCATCTAATCCTATGCTGTTACTGAAGAGGATATTAATGAATTCACTTATCCATATACTACAGATCACTGCCTCTCAGTACCAGTTTTGGAAACATTCTTTCCATGGGAATGAGAAAGGAAGAAAATTACATGAAGATTACTAGTGTTTAAAATAATTCTACAGTTTTGAGGTAGCAGTTTTACAGGAGGAAAAATTAATTTCTGTTTTGTCTTAAATAGTTACATTCCAACATGCTTCTTGAAATACCTGTTTAAATGTTCAAGGAAATTTATCTAGTGACTATAAATTCTCTCATGGTGCAGAAAGCATAGCATGGCTCTGTGACTGGGGCAGACATTCACTTTGAAATATTTGTGACAGTTCAAACACATGACTGTCTCCTTGGCTTTCTATTAGCACCTTTTGTAGGAGCTACTCACATGCTTCAGTGCAAAGCTGTGTCTGTGTAAGAACAAATTTTATGTGGCTGCTGAAAAAGTGCCTTAAGACACACCTGTGTTTTCAGGCCAGAGATAGATCATGAGTGTTCAGGTGGCAGGACCATGGGAGTGGGGGCCTCCAGCAGAAGGGCAACTGCAAATATAGAGTGCTATAAGATGATGAACAGCTGTAAGAGGTGATTAGTCACCATAGCCATTTTCAGTGCATAGCCCGTGAGCCTGTTGCTACCATTGCAGAGGTGAGAAAGGAGCATGGGGTTTCTATATTTAACAGGATCAAAAAAGGAGAGTACTTTGCAGTTCACATTGCTTTCCCAGGTTCAGTAAATGCTTATCCATACGTAAAAAGATGCTGAAGGCAATACAGGATTTCTATTTCTTACTGGATTAACACCAGCATAACTTTTAGTGACATAAGGATCAGAATGGCTTCCTTCAGAAATTCCAAATAACACAAAGCTCCTCAGAAAATGCATGGGTTCAGTGCTGCCTTGAAATTTTCAGTAGACCCCTGGTTCATAGGATGGAGTTTATTTGATGGATACTAATTAGAAGGTCAATTATATATTATATTTAGAGGAAGAGTAGATGTGGGGAAAGTATATTCTGGCCACTGCATCCATAGTTAGAACAAAAAAATTTGCTAGGGACTATGTTTAAGTATTGCATCTGTACCCCAAAAGAATAAATAATGAAACACAAGGCTGACACCATGAGACAGTGAAAATTAAAAAGCAGACCATATTTTTGAATGTTTTTATACTTTCACAAAAGATGGGTGGTTGCTCTGGCAGACCCCTCTACTTTCAGCTATGGTAAATCCCCTTCAGCCCTTGTCCATAGCTGACTCATACAGGCACAGTGAAAGTACTGTGTATGAGAGACATAGACAATCCCCAGATGAGCTGTCATAGCAAACATGCATTCTGTAGCTGTGATCTTCTGAGCATCTGCCTGACTAGAAATAAATTTAGCTTCTGATTTTTCATTTTAAGCAAAATCTACAGTTTTTCCCCCAGTGCATTTAACAACTGTCGAAATGCTAACAATAGTGCACTGCAGCATACAGAAGTGTTTTCCTCACCAAAGCGGGCCATAAAATGCTGTAGGAGTAAGGTTTTGTGTCATTCAACTAACAATCCTCACAGAGAGGAGAAACATGGGGAAAATAGGACAAGAAAGTTGTGAAAATCCAGACTTCATGAAGAATTCCAAACCTATAACACTGTTTTAGTCTCACAGCAGTCTACTATTTTCTGGTTTCCACCTGCCATTCTCACAGAATCACACAGAAAGGGAGTGCACCGTTTAGGATAAGGTTTATTTATATTATATGTGTCTAGGGCTCGTAGCATAATGGCACCATGATATCAAAATGGGGCCACTAGATGGTACTGCAATATAATTAATAAATATTAAAAGGTAATCTCATAAACACATATTTGAATATTTTTCTGCAATGTCTTGGCTGTAACATTTGAAAGACTTGCAGAAACATCCACGGGACTGCCTTTAGATGTATAGGAAAGCCTCCATGTGACTATAATATATGCAGCTTTAAGGTACATGCTAAAATGCATGCCTAGTAATGTTAACAGTATAACTGAGGCACTCAATATATATGTAAACACACACATAAATAAATCATCACATGGAATTGTCATCTAACCAGTCAATACATATATTTTCCTGTGTTCCTGTATTCGTAGCAAAACTATTAAATTGTGGGAAAAGTGAATACATACAAATCAACAGCAAGATGTATGTTTATTCATAAGTTCAACATAAAATATGTCCCAGGATTTTAAAAGATAAAATTGTTACAATTAGCAAAATAGATACAATCATATTTCATATTTTTCAATACTTTGAATGATTTCCTATCACAATTTACTTCACCATTAGGATGACGAAAAATTCCACTTTTATCTAAATGCATTCCACCATATGCTATGTCTACAGTATTAAACAGATTACATTTTATAATCAGTTATCTTCCAGCTGGTAAAGATCTTGAGGTTTAAAAATTGCTGCAGAACTATATTTTCTGAAACCATAAGCATGCTTAATAGTATCTACCCATGAAACTACCCCCTGAATAACCTAACACTGCTGGTTGCCAGCACTATTTTCAATTTTCATCTGTTAGATATATGATCAAGCATGTCAGATGTGCCCTAAGTAATAGAAGTGAAAAAATAAAGTCATTTACTTAAAACATTCTGATAGCTATTTATCTGAAAACCCTGGTCAGATTTACTGCTCAAAGGCATTTACCTACAAAGTTAACCAGATGCTTTGAGTTGAAAACTAATTTAATTTCTCTGTTATCTTAACAGGACATCTGTTAAAACAACATCCAAGGAAGGTAATATGTTCAAATTAGCCATCCTGTAGGTTATTTTATTAGAGTATGTATGACATTGACATTTAACTGCTAATGACCACTGCTTTACAAAAATAATTAGTAAATGTGGAATCAAAGCAGTATAATGATTACACTAATGGACACAAAGTTATGTAGAATGAATGGATAACTGGTGTAAGTTCAGTCTTTTAGCCAAGTTCATTGCTTTGTTACAACTGAGTAATGCTGAGGATGAATTACCCATTTCTTTTGTTTTGCTCTTTCCTCAGCTTCACCTATGTATCCAGCCCTCCCTTTAAAATCAGAGCATATTAGCTGCATAAGGTGTTCAGCACACATAGCCAGCATGTTTTTTAAGCAGCATGAGTGACACACTATGCAAATCATGTCCTGAAGTAATTTGCATTATTGCAGTTAATTTGCATATGGATATAAACTGGATTTCAGAGCAACTAGGGATCAATCCAAGCAGTGGTATATGAAAGCCAGACACATAGGTGGATGAGTGCTTGCCAAGGTTGGGGTATTCAAGTGGAAAAATACAACTTGCTACAAGGGGCCTGTTTCTGGCCGGTCCTTACAATTTTGCGCAATAAGATGGTAGGGACAAGTGGAAACAGAGGAAAAACAGGCTCCATATTTCCTCCCACCTTTTCCATTTATTCCCACCAGCAGTGCAGGACTGCTGCTAATTTGCTGAAAGGAGGTGCTATGGCCATTGCTGCCTCTTCCTTTTCTCATTAGAGTCAACCAAAGGAAAAGGAAAAGAGAAAGAATGGGCTGCCCTACAGCCACTAAAATCAGCTGTGTCTGGCTAATCCTGGACTAACATCTCAGATCAGCAAGGGAAAGGAGAATTTCTCAGTGAGGAAAGGTTGCTAATGCATGAGCAGCACTTGTAGGTGGATTTCTAAACTGCACATTTCCTCCTTGAGACCTATTGCATTTATTTTATTTTATTTTTTACCTTTTTTTGTTCATTTCTTCTCTCTCTATTATATTCTATTTCTGACTTGGAATCTCCCTGGTTGTGCTTTCAAACCAGTACATCATGATATAGAAAACTAGCTTGCAGTTCAGCTACAGAGTGGGCAGCACTTGTAGATAACAAAACAGCAGCAAACTCTCTCCCTAAATCATCATTCCTGCAGCTTTGCAGGGCTGACTGTCTCCCCACGGGTATTCCCCTACAATGCCATTATATTGTCTTCCTACTGCTCCTTAGCAGTTACTTGGGACCTTCACCATGTTTTGGTAACCCTCCTGATTCACTTACCTCAGCAGGAATAGGGATGAGTTACATATTTGTAGCATTTTAGTGGACTGCAGGGTTTATACACAAGATTTTCAGTAGTTTGATAAATACAATATAAGGAAACTTAAATATCATCATAAGTTGAACTGCCTTTGAACTAAAGGACTATAATTCTTTTTGAATGTCTTACCAATTTTTTCCAAACATGGACAAGCTATGTGTTTTCCTGTTTTACATAAGATACTTTATAGCTTTACATATATGTGAAGACCCTTCATTTTTCTCCCATAGTAAAGTGAAAGTGTGAAAAATAAACCAATTATTTATTACTGATTATTACAAAATTTGCTTTTTTTCTTGTGAGGTGCAACAAACTATCTGTGGTTTGAAATAGGAAATAAACCACAGAAAGAACAAACAGCCAAAGCACTCAGTTTCACTTAAAAGCCTAAAGGGAATCTTAGAAAAGGAGGGAGCGTGACTCTTCTCAGAGGCACTCAGTAAAAGAACAAGAGGCAACATCACAGATTGCAGCAATGGAAATTTCAGCTGCATATCAGGAGAAAAATTTTCACAATGGGAATGGTTAAGAAATAGAGAAGCTGTGAAACTTCCATCCTTGAAGACTTCTAAAACTTGACTTGCTAAAACTCTGGGCAACATGACAGAACTTTTAAGTTGGTGCTGCTCTGAGCAGGAGACTGGATTAGGTGACCTTGAGAGGGCTCTTCCAGCATGAATAAGTCTGTGATTTTCTATGTCTAAGTTATCTTATATTTCCAATTTTTTTGTTGTGGGTAGGAGAGAAAGTGTTCAGAAACCTTTAATTTCCCTTAAAACTTCTGGCAGAAAACAACCTGATTACATATTTTCTTTTAGTTTACATTTTAATAACTACAGCAAATTCAGTTCTTTGTATCATATATAACAATTTCAATTTTAAATAAGTGTATTTTTTAATCTTATTCTTTCATGTTCTCCCTGTTGCAGTACAGGGCAATATAGGAAAGGAAGAAACATGATTTGAATGCAAATAGAAACTCTCTTTTTCTTTTATTATTAAGAACAGTTGCTCAGACCTGTAGAATGAATAATGAGGAACCACAGTTTGACTACACCAAGTGATCTATGTCCACAGTATCACTTCTGTGCTTAGAGATCTTAGGTGCCAGAGTGCTCTACCTAACCTTTCATATTCTTACTCTACATGTTTTCAGATCAGAACTGAAGTACAGGATTTACATTTATATTTGTTACTAAACTTTTTCTGACTGCTGCAGTATATGGAGATAGATCCAGTATAGCAGCCTCACTCAACTACCAAAACTTCATCTCTGAAATAGGCTATGTGGTACAGAGATTAAAGAAAAATATACAGTTGTGACTTCATAATTAAAAGGTATATAAAAATGGATGTACAAGAGAGCTGAATCATGCTTAGTCAAGCAATCTTAATTCTCGCACTTCTTGATACCGGAGTGTTTGACTTTTAATCATCTAATTTTTTTGACAAAAATAGGTAAGTATAACCTAATTATTTAACATATTAAATATAAATTTTGTATGTTATTAGGTTTATATAAGGAAGATGTCAAGAATGCAAGAAAAACAGAAACTAAGTCAATTCTGACTGTTAAAATGAGCTTTTCAGAAGTGTACTCTTGGTCGTATTCGCATAGTGGTCCAGGTTTTACAGTAAAGTGATTCCAGAGCTCAGACACGTGACAGTGAGAGGAAAACTCTTGGATCTGGTCTATTTGTATGACCAGAAGTACTGAGTCAAGGATGGGACCCTGTGCAGCAAGGGTTGCTTTGGACACTGTAGCCCAGCTGGTCCCCCTTGTTCAGCACCCCAAACCCAGCCTCTGCCTCGAGTTCCAGCAACTGACAGCGACAGCGTCTCCACTCCCATGCTTGCAACAGGACCACTGCAACCTCAGGAAAGGGTTTCTCTCAGCAAAAAATGTTTACTCATTTCAAAAGTAAAAATGGCAGTATGAGAGTTCTTATTCTGCTTATTTTCTGCTTGTGGTATCATTAGACATCATTAGGGGAAGCTTTCAAATGCCTTAAATCTGGAGTGCTGTTCTTAATCAAATGAGTATTATTTGTTGTTCGGAGACAGATTCTGCTATCTCCTTGTGTATTTTCCTGGGTTTAAAAAATCACAGGAATATTACACTTTCTCAGAAATGTTTTCTATTATGTTTTTCTTTTTTTTTTTTTTTTGTTTCACTAGTGTACTTCAGATATGTCTCATTCAAGATAAGAGGTTATGCTTTTCATGTACTGCATTTGCTTAGCCACAGGCCAAAATAATTACCAGTCCTGACACCTAAAAGTCCTACTTATAGAAAGTATGACAGTCATCAGCAAGCAAAACAACATTCTGACTAATTAAATACTTTTGAAGAATAATACTGAAAAGTAAGTCAGAGAAGTGGGTTTTCTAGGCATTTATTCACAGATCCACATAAAAATCAAGGTTAAGAACAAGAGATTGTACTTCCTCTTTGTTACAAAGCTATAAACCTTTCTTACAAAGCTATAAATATTCCATCTTGCTCTGATAGAGTTTCAGCAAAGAAAACTGTGCCTCAAGGACAGAAAATACTTGGTGTGACACCATTTTCCACAAGATATCTATGATTGTAAAGGTGTATAATACAAACAGATGTACATGGATGTTCACAAATAGTCCTTGAATCTCCTCAGTCTCTTTAGAGATGCTTATCTCATTGTTCTAAGAATTTCTGAGTATTCACAGGCCCCTTTCAGTATATTAGGAGAAGCTGTAAAAATGTCATGACCTCCACCCCCCACAAGAAAAGTAAGTATAATAGCAATTAAAATGTGCCCTCCATTATTTCAGCACGTGATGATGGAAAAACTGTTGTACACATAGAACAAAAGCTTTCTCAAAACTTTGGAAAAGACCCATTCCTTATTTTTATTTTATTTGGTAGCAAGCTATAAATAATACTTATAAAAACGAACTATACCCATCTGTACTATTATTAGGCTGTAATTTTAACCTATCAATTCTTAAAGCCATGCACAGGATCCTCTCTCACGGTTTACAACCTCAGAGGCATCCCTCTGGTGCTTGCCTAAAGGTTGTTTTTTATTCTCTATTTAGAACTAGTTCAGATCTAGAGCTTTTCTCAAGATTTTATATGCCATTCCCAACAAAGAAAATGCCCAGATTTATCCCCACAGATTTAAAATTGCAGTTATTCCCAGATGAAAATATAAGTAATAAAGAAGATTTAGAAATATGCCTGAGAAAAATTACACTTGAAATGATCTGTAAGTGATTCTGTAAGATACCTACATCTGTGAAACAGCCAGAGCCTCTAAAGGATCTAGAGTGGGGGGTATCTTATCAACCTGAACAGTTTGGTACTTTTGCATTAGACGTGTATTTCCAAGTGTTGGATCTTCTAGAATATTTCCCATGTGGGGAAGTGTTGACATACAATTTGAGTTGAAAAGGAGAGGAGAATGATGCTCTACATGTGAATTAGATCTTTTGTAGATAATGAGTTGATCTTTACCATTTCTTAAAATCCATTTTTCTTGGAACATTTCCTTTTCTCCCTCTCTTTACCAACTCTAGTGCTCTGAAAGCCAATTGAAGAGGAAAGAATATACTCTACTGGGTATTTCAAGGCAGGTCATAGCACTGGAGCAAATAATATCTCTAGAGACCAAATAAAAGATTAAACTGCATTCAAATATAGACCTGGACGCTATGGTTGTTTGGGAAACATTCCAGATGACAATTTCTAGATTTCAGAAAAAAATAATTTCAATATTTGTGGCCCATTTTTATTCCACCTAGCACTTTCTAGTGTTCTTATGATGTTTTTATACCCAGTGTTCAAACAGCAACTTCTCCTTTCTCCATTTTTTCCCACCCCCATTCACTTCCCCAGGAGAGATAAGCATCCCAACATTTACAAGTTTAGGAATGCAGGTGGCTGGAACAAGCAGGTGGAAAGAGGGTGGATTGGGTTGAGTATAATTGTAGAACAGGTGCTGGGTTTGTTATATATGTTAGTTCTCCTGGCAACAAAGAAAGAATTTTGACCAAATAAAAGATAATATATGCAAGTTCTTTTATTTGCTATGTTTTCGCCAAGCTTTAATGAGATTGGGCCTGCCTGAAAGTATAAAACCAGGAAAGTGTAACATTTTACCTGCAGAAAATTACTTTACACCCTCAGGAAATGAAATTCTGATCCTTTTGAAGTCAGCATCTTTTGAAGAAATGGAATACATGGGTATGAAACACCTTGTATTGTAGTTTTTGTACTTTGGGGGTAATTTGAAAGAAACAACAGGCAAGGAAGTCTCTCTGCCTCATTTACTCTTCCTATAATTGTGTTTAACCTTCTGCATAACAAGGTATCAGTAACTCACAAAGGATCAGAGGATTACATCTGTAATTTACAGTTGGGCTAAACTCCCTATAATCAGGAACAAAAATTAAAATCTGAGTCAAGAAGAGAATATGATGTGTTTGACACTAGGGATTCTCCTTGATGGTCAGTTCATAGCACTGTGAGCATAATTCAGCACATCTAGAATCAATTGAAGCATGTTACCCTAAAAATTATTGTTGACACTGCTAATCTTTTATCCAACAAATTTCCAGCTTTCTGGGAACACCTTAAGAAGTAGGAGTGTTGGTTTGAGGCCATTACCAACTGCCACTTTATGCATTATCATACCGTCAATAAAATTATATAAATATGTCGTTCTTAGCAAAATATATTTCTCCTATGGATTTTTACTGTGTATAATTGTTCAAGGAAAACAATCCTACCAGAAGCACAAACTTAAAAAACACTGATGAAGCCAAATGGCAATCTGTTGTGGTAGCCCTGTTTACATCTTAATTTAAAGAAAGACCCCTTCTTTTACAACTAATTATACTGTGTATAAGACCTCTGAAAGGAATCCAGCTAAGTAGCAGCAAGCTAAAAGGTACAATAAATATGTTTGCCCCTGAGATAGCAACGTTTTGTATTCATAAAATCATTAATTAATGTCTCTCATGTGGTTGAAATTTGCATTGCAGGACTACTGAGGGGGACAAAAAGAGGTAATTTTCTTTTAAACAATATATACAATTATTGTTGTGGGCATCAGTATCTATATGCTCATTACTGTCTGATTTAAAAGTTTCTAACATACCCAGAATACTCCAAATTCCCATCATACTATAACATTCATTTAGGTAACACTAAAAGAATGATTAAAACAGAGCACAGCCTGGGGCATGTTAACAAAGAGTTGATGGCTTAAATGTATCCAGTGGTAAATTACCTTTGAAAGGTCTCCAGCCTCCAAATAGAAGCAGATAACAAACACGTTCCATGTGACCCAAAGGACCAGCCAGACAGCATACTGTAGGAAGAAGGAAACACAGAATTAACAATTCCATGCTCAAAAGAGTTAAACTTAGTTCATTAGCTCAATCCAAGACAAAACCACATTATAAGTATGGTGCCTATGAAAAAAAAAAGTTACACATAAGAGAGAATCACAAATAAATTCTTCCCTTTCCATACCACAGTGTCGAGTGACCTAGTGAGTACTCAGTCACACCAGATAACCTGCATCTCAGCAAAGAGTTGATATATCTGACATTTGAATTTGAGACTAATCTGTATCTCTTTCTTTTTATTCAAATAGGTAATGCTACAAGAGAGAGGCATGCAACATCAATTATATTACTTACTATTAGTAGTTATTATATTATTGTATTAATTATATTAGAAGTGCAGAACTGATCATTCAAATATAACTTACTAAATAACAACCTAATTGAACTAGCACTGATTTTTTCAACACTTCGGATTTAGTCTCAAGAAAACAAGCATATATATATAAACTGAAGAAAATCTGTCTATTATCTATCTATCTATCTGTGTCATCTATCATCTATTTTTTGCAGTATTTCTACAAAATATGGGGTAATTTCTTCATGACACCTGCCTCAATCAATTTGTTTTGTGACCTTCCAAAGCACGGTTCATAATTATTCAACACATTCAAGAGGCAGACTGCATTCTATATTGATTGTTTCTTTGGGAGTTTAAGATTTTATTTTATTTTATTTTCATTTTGTCTTATAGCGTATGGGAAAAGTGGTCATATTTAAGCAATATCTGTTTACTGGTAGTTGCCAAACATCTTATACATGTATTTGATGTGAGTGATGGGATACATTTTTTTCTCTCCTTCTGTCTACTACTCTGCTTCTCTTTTGTATTCATAAGACCTTATATGCTAGGACTGGAAAGTACATTCCCCTGCTGTAATGCTGGAGGATCCTGTCTAATAAAGTTTGACCTGCTGTTGCTACTCTTATCTAATGCTAGTATAAAAGAACTTCCCTTGACAAATTATTCCATCATCTAATAAACATCAGGATCTTCATCTTCAAATGTGTTTCTGATGGCTGTTGTAGCCATCCTCTAGTTCACAATTCAGTTCTGCATGTTTGTTTATTTCATTCCACAAGGTCTTGTATACAAGGAGATATGACAGCGATGGGACAACATTCCCTATCTGTTACAGGTGAGAGCTGCTTTCTCCTTTTATACCACCACACCACTTCTCACAAGTATTTACAGACTTACTCCTCATGTCTTGTAGCCTTTTCTCCAAACCATACTGATTACATTTTGATAGCTCCTTGCCCAAATCAAGAAGCACTATTTTCTGCACACATCCATGTGTTCACATTTTGAATAAGCAGACTACATTTTGGACTGCATGCTCTCCATTCCATACAAAAAAAAAAAAAAAAAAAATAGATGACAAACAATTGTTTGTCATAAATGACAGTCTCTTTCTCATCATTCATTAACAATGCAAAAACATATGCAAGATTCTTCATACATTTCTCTTGCAAGTGCTGTTCTGCATTACACTGTCTATTATTCAACATGCCATTTACAAATTAATCTAGATACTGTGAAAATAAAACAATTCTGCTATTTCCCATGATCTAAAGTGAGACTATATCCAATATGACCAAAACTTAACCCTTTTTTAATTTCTTATTTTTATAGATAACAAAATAATTTCCAGCCAGCCTAGTTATTAGTTGGACCATGTTCAGATTTTAAAAAGTTATGATAAAAATAGTTTTGATTTAATGGAAGCTAACACAGCTATAAATGCTTGAATTACTTTGTACAGAAGTAATTTCAGGTAATGTAAAGCATACAGATTACATATACTTTATAGGTCAGCTCTTTCTGGTCACAGATGACAGATTTATTTAGGTCAGGAGAACTCTCTGGAGGTCACCTGGTCCAATCTCTGCTCAAAGCACAACCAGAATGGATCAAGCTTTGCAGGGATTTATCCAGTTGAGGTCAAAATATCTCCAGAGATGGCCCACATCTAATCCACATCTACACTTTGAATGCATCCTGCTAATAAAACTTTGGAAAATAAGAACTTAGTTCAGCTGGAGAGTCTTAATAAACTCTTTTTTTTTAAACAAGACTTTGAGACATTAAACATATTAAGCTTTCTCACAGTACACTCCTCTTCACATGTAACATGGAGCTTTATAACTACAAAATAAGAGAAGAAAACATTAATTTAGATTCAATAACTTTAATTTGGCTTTGTTTACCAACTATGCAGCATTTTAACTTTGCGTTTTTTTGCCAATTATTGTAATACTGTAATGTTATATATTCTCATGTAGATAATAAAAACATTCCTTCTGAAACATGACAATAACTGGATTTCTTACAGCAAAAATTCAAAACTGCATTTAGACTCATTTCTCAAAGGTATGAAATGTGCAATTTCTGTTCCCTTCAAAAATTTTTTTGTGCTCCAGAACAATTTGAAGCAAATCAGACAAAAGAATACAAGAAGATTCAAAGATACTTTATCCACAAAAGTTTCAGGAAAATGGGCATACAAATAGGAATAGACACTATTAAGTCCTTCTACAGAGAAAGACTTACAAGATCATCCTTTATCAGTCAACATGAAGGGGCAAAAATGTGGGAGAGAGGAAACCAGGAAACCAGGAAACCAGGTTTCATTAGGTCAGTGGTCCATAGCACAACATGTCCCACTGGACGTAATCAACAGCTGATTAAAAAGCTCAACATGCATTCAACAGAACACTCAAACTTTGGAATTGCTTGTGCCAGGAGAGAACCTTATTACATGAAGAAACAAAACTTTTTCACTGCCAAGTTTGTCATCAAAAAACTGACGCATTTATCTGCCATTTCGATATACTCTTTTAACACCAATTTCTTGTTATTTGACTACAGCTAAGGCTAAAAATGTCTTTTAAAAGTATGTTTTGAGCTTCTTCCTTTTGAAATGTTGTAATAAGTGCTTGTTGTCTGAATTCTGTGGATAAACACTGAGTT
This sequence comes from Cisticola juncidis, assembly GCA_013400215.1. Taxonomy (NCBI): domain Eukaryota; kingdom Metazoa; phylum Chordata; class Aves; order Passeriformes; family Cisticolidae; genus Cisticola; species Cisticola juncidis. The sequence goes on along the minus strand of VXBR01008864.1, from coordinate 988,513 downwards.
TAGTTGTCTTGAAATACAAGGATGTTTCTGATTCTCATTGCTTCTTATTTCAGGGGCTTCAATTGTAGCACATCTCTTATCTCTGCATCACCTGCAGTCATAAATGCCTTTTGTTTTCTATGCGCTCCAGCAAACTGTTGAAGAAATTCAGCAGTGAAGGTCTGTGACAGTGAACAAATCTCTCTGACACTCTCTATTGTATGTATCTAATTAGAAAATCATTTTATAAGAGCTCTTCAAAGGTCTATTGCTGTATTTTTTTTCCTCATATGTGGGAGTTCAAGACAGCTGCATTATATGACAGAAGCCACCACAATGCTACAGCAGTCACATAACAGCAAGACAAGAACTTTGATAAATACACACTTGACCAAGCAGGAGATACTGAGAAGGGGAACAGCAATGACAAGGAAGCTTATCATTTTTATGGAGATCCACACTGGAAAGAGGTATAACTAGAAGGTTAAGACTGAAGACTTGAATAGCAAACATGAATTTATAACCCTCTGCAAAGAATTCTGAAAATAATTAGGTATTTTATGATTTACTGATACTGTGTAGTTACATTCACTGAATGAATCATCATGAATATAGAATGTATTTTTTCTTGAAGAATGGAAAACTGAGATATTAAAATATCTTGTACCAGTACTGAGAACCTATACATTTCTCTTCACACTTCTGGCTAAGTCACATTATCTCCAATTTACTAACAGAGAAACTGGAGGTCAAAGAAATTACATCACTTCACTTAATACCCAAGCCAAATGGGAAAATAATCACAAGGGCACAAGAAGCAAAACTTCAGGTAGACTACAAATGCCTTTAATAAAAACACGGTCACCAGAGCTTATATCTATTTCTCTTGTCATACTTTGCCTGAAAGAAAAATATGTCCCATACCTTTCAGGCACAAATAGTCAGGAACTCTGATAGATACGAACATTTTAAATTAAAGTATTATTTTTTTCCCATAGAACTTTACATGGCATTTCTCTTGCTCCCAAATTTTTTTCTGATATCTGAGTCAGTTACAAACACATGTGTCTGAGGGATACATGGGCCGAGACTATATTGTGCAATTCAAAGCAATTGAATTGTTCTTGGGATTAATAATTTGCTATTTATTTTATTTTTAGAAATGTACACAATTTTAGTTTCAGAGTCTTCCAATTCTGAAAATATTTCCCAAGAGCCTTCTGTGCTACATTCAGGAAAAAGAAAGTCAAGGAATTTTTAAGATTATAATTACTACATTTACCAGAGTAATTAAATATGTGGTAATTTATGCTATCTGGACATCAGTACTTGAGTTGCTCAAAGATTACCTTGAGCCCAGCATGTCTGGGAAGAGCATCTCTTTCCAGTAATGCACTAAGAACTGTCCACAATATAATTATCTTTGTTTCTAAAACTATTTCCCCCTAATTTCCTCAGTCTATGAAGATATATCACTTAGAAATACAATTTTTAAACCTATCCTTTCCCTGTCAAATCTGATAAAAAGTGAAATTCTGAATACTTGGCATCAATATACCATCTCTGCCTCTTGTTTCCATACGTCTGGGACTGATACAATCACCTAGATCCCCTGTGGGAAGTCCATCTGAAGCAGAAAGTACATCAGTCCATGGTGGGACTTCACGTGGTTGCTTAGCAGGCACCATCTCTGATTTCATCTGCTCTGTGCATTTTGCTTCCTATTCCCACTGCCTGAGGCTTTTCCTGGAGAGCTGATGAGGACATGGGCAGCACAACATGGTGGAGAGTACAGTTCTAGAACCCAGCAAGAGCCACACATCAGTGGGAAGCTTCCAGTGCAGAGCAGGACCAGAAACCACAGCCTGACCCCAAAGAGGCATCTGAAGTCCAATTCTCACGCAGCAGAGGTTCAGTGATTGAATGCACAAGGACCAAATGTTTTAAGCTGAACTGCTGCTCTCAGGAACCTATCACAAAGAGAGGCCTTGTTCTGCTTTTAATGGTTCAGAGGCTAAGCTTCCCTGCCCAGCAGTTATCTACAGGCATGACTGGAAGAGAGCTCAGGGCCAAAACCAGTGGTCTTGACAACCAATACTATTCCTGGCAGCAGAGGACTTTGCGCAACCAGTTCAACTTCAAAAAATGTTCATTGCCTTTCCTGAATGTACTGTGAAGCTCTTGCAGAATGACATAATCCTCTGGATTTTTTTCATTGCTTGTTGATTGTCACAGCATGCAGCTTGCACTGTTTTTGCTTGGCTGAATTCTTCTCATTATTTTTAAGACTTAGATATTTCTTGCTAGGTTTTATTTTTTTCATTTATTTTTAATCATGGCTATAGTATCAGAGCACTGTGCATCCTTGTGAGCATCTGCTTCCAAGCAAATATGAATCGATTCTGTAGCATCCATTTTGAGTTGCTGTAGTTTTCTGCCTTAAATTTCAACGACAATCTAGTTTTCTGCTTGTGTTTATCAGGGAATTTTTTAACCCATTGGCATTGTGATTCCTTGATTCTTCAGTCTTTCATCAGTCACACATTTATATGGGGGTTTTTTTTGCCTTTCCTTTGTTTCCTCAGATAAAAAAATCTGCTTGATATTTTATTTCCTTTTCATTACACTTCAATAATTAGTGTCCTCTGCCAAGACTGACTGGAAGATGCTGAACTGTCACGTGCATCAGAACTGGTCAATACCAGAAAATTGCTGTTGGAATGTTTTTTTTTCCTCTTGAGCAATCAGTGCTTGCAGATATGGAGCAAATGCTGCTTAAAATTTCTTTCCAGAGGCTTCCATACAACCAATATCTGGAAGTCTATGTATAATCTTTCAAGCTTCTTGAACTCAGTTATAGGCCCTGATTTTATATTATTTATTAACTCTATTTGCCCCTTGATGTGCATGAGAAGGATCCATAAGCATAAAAGGCAGGAGGAAAGTTGAGACACATTCTGGTCATGTCATAAAATGGACAAAGGCACAGCCCAGAGCCCAGTACATTGATATGGTGTGCAGTCAGCCCTCAATCTACTCATAGTCAGGGCGTTCTAGCTTGAGTGGGGCTCACTGGGCTTCTTTCTTTTGGCTACTTCTGTTTTGTTCCCTTTCCTTTGAGCCAGAATCATGCTGGGAACAGAAAGCCCAGCAGAGATTTGCTTTTTGTTCTGAAGACATGGCTCCAACTCCTTTTGCATAAAATAAGTTGAATTTCTACAGAGCACATAACTGTCAGAGCAGTATCCATCTGCCCACATTTAGATGTCTGCAATGCAGATGTCCTCCTCTGAGCAGCATCTAGATTCCCATTACACTCAGTTCAGAGGAAAAGCACTTTCAGGGCTCAGCTGATTTCCCAGTATCCGACACAGATTACTCTACCCTTGCTATTTGGAAAGCCAGTCTTCTCAAAGGCAAAACTCCCAGTGTGACAGAGTCCATTAAAAATCTTGTACTGGTGACATAAAGAATAATGCACTATGCAGATGTATACTTCTTTTTCCCCCCACATAAAGAAAAAGACCAAAGTAATTTAAACATTACCAGGGTAAAATATAACTGATGGAGTGCTGAAGAGACATGTTCTGAGAACTACTGTTGCTTATATCCTACACTTCCTGATGGTCCATTAATGCTTAAGATTGAATAATTCATTTGTTAATTTCCTGCTTCTTGGACTCACAGCTCCTCAGGTTTTAGTGTGAAGGATGGGGAAAAGGGTTTTTCGGTATTGAATCACTTTTGTTTGTTCTTCAGCTTCTAAATTGCTGTCCAACTATACCGCTGAAGATATAATCCACAACACTACATGACAAACTTCCAAGAAACCACAAACAAATCTGGAGATATATCAGCCCATTCACACAGCTTTCCTAAGGAAGATACATGACAATTTCTCATTGTAGTCACTGTATTCTTACAAATAATAACAATAATTTCTTTCAATATGATGCTATAAGAGTGAGCGACCAAAATGTAAAACTTAGTTTACACTGCAGCTCTGTAGCACTGTTCAGTCAATCTAGGATGTTACAATAGGGAGTTACAAATAGTCTAAATCCCCAAATGAAAGTATTCTGGAACTGAGGACTTAAATAAAGAGTTTTCTTTATACAGACAATATTTCTGCCATTCTTCTACCAAAAGGGGAGCAAAGAAATTTTATTCCTTTCATTTCAAATCTTTTCTTCTTGTCTTGGTTAGGTTTTGCTTTGATTTTTTGATGGTTTTGCTTTGGTTTTTGTTTGTTTCTTTGTTTTGTTTTGGGGCCAGTTTGGTGGAGATTTAGGTTCCTTCTGCATCAATATGTTACAATTCTTGAGCTTTTTAACATTTTAGGTATTAGGTATTTTAGGTATAAAAAAGTAAGGTAAGGCAGAAATTTTAACAGGACATATTTATTTCATCTTTTGACATAGCAGTAGAAATTTAATTGGTTTGTCTTCACTCATCATTCAATTCCTGTGTATCTTTTGATCACATCTTTGCTGTGAAACATTTATCAGCAGGAAGTAACTTCAAATATTTGAATACTCAGTGTACTGCAACACAGTACATGTCTGACCAGCTGCAGACACATGAATATACATACATACATTCACAGATGGACTGATATTTTTCCTCTTATGTTATTTCCCTACTTTTTCAGCATTATTTCCTTTTTTTTGTAGAACAGATAATAAAGTCTCTCAAACTAGAAATTACTAATTAAATGTAAGTAACAGGAAAACTATAATTCTAATTTAAATTGATCTCAAAAGTCTTTCTCGTTATATCTCTGTATTTCAATACATAACTTGAGCTGGTTACACAAGAATCAACCTTAAAATAACACTGCTTTGAACCTTTTTTAACCTTTCTGCTTCAATTCCAACATTAATCTACCAGGATCAAGAGCTACTAGCAGTAGAAATCAATGCTGTTCAACATATAAAAACTTGAAATTATGGCTTTGAAATGACATTATTTTTTGACCGGTTCTAATCAGCTGTTATATTAAAGTTGGCATAGAAAAAAAATAGAAACCAAAATGATGTGATTTTGTCATTTGATTCTTCAATTGCAGGGCTAGAAATTTTTTGAAAAGAAAATATTTCAAACTCTACCTTGTAGAACACTCCTAAAATACTAAGCATTTCAAGACCTGGATTTCCTCAGAGGTAATATATAGTTATCAGTGCAGAAATTGCATTCGCAGGACTCCAAACTACTTCCAATGGAAATATATTTTTTAATAACAAATCTCAGGGGAAATTTGCAGGAATTGTTGTGGTAAAATTCCACTGTAACTTGCGGCTCCCTGGAACATTTTACCAACTAATTACCAATGGAAAAAAAAACATGAACAAGATCATTGGATGGTATAAACTGCTTTATGATATGCTTCATCTAAGAGTGAATACTCTTAGATGTATATACTCTTAGTTGAATACTCTTAGTTTCATAGTATGAAACTACCACNAAAAAAAAAAAAAAAAGGCATGAAAGTGATAGGTGGCAGAATGGTTTTGTATGTACAAGTCTGCCTCAGTTGTTAAGAAATATTTTAAAACCTGCTTGAGAGGATTATGCAATTGCTTTTCTGCAGACTGTGTGAATACTCCCTTGCCAATACGGGAGGTTGATTGCTGCTTGCCATTGCCCAGGCCAGGCATCACTCTACTGAGAGGCTCTGCTGGTGGTGCCAGTTCAGGAGGCCACACGGATGGCCCAGCCCCTCTGCAGGGCAGCAGGGCTCCTCCATGTGGGCTCTGTGCTGGGCTCACCTTGCCACACGCTTGCATTCCAGCCAGGGTACACCAGGCTCACCAGCTGGGCACCACTTCTCCAGGCCCTTTTCAGCCTGAGGCAGTCCCAGGTGGAATGTGCCCATCCCGCTGAGTGGCCAGCCCTCAGCAGGAATCCCTTCCCTTCCTCCAGTTTGAACTGGACAATGTGCAGTAGGAAGGAAAGGTGTTCTTTTCTGCTAAAACAAACACAAGACATGTATCCTCGCTGTAATCTAACGAGAGGGGCTTCTCACTGGAAAAGTGGGAAGCTGTAATTTGCTTCAGACGTTAGCAATTGATGGAGCTAGACATGTATTGACTGTTTCCTTGGTGTCTCTGGGCTTTTCAGAAACACCCAAAAAGAAAAATCTTGATTATAATTCAGTCATTGAACAGTTTATTTTAATGGAATGTTTAGCAGCTGTTCTCATTTGAATTGTCTATTAAAAATACAAATCAGGACAATCAGAATTCTTTCAGTGTTCATTTTTAACAGAGTGCAAAAAATAAAATCAATAGCTACTGTTGCTAGGAACAGAAGTCTACTGACATTTATTTAGACTATTCTATTGATGCCTCAGTATTTGAGTGCCAGCTACATCTATTTATAAAGGGAATCCATCTCCCTTGGAGAATATACTGAAATTCTTGCTGAAACTAAAATTAAGCCATTTATAATAATAGCTTTTTTGATAAATTGAGACTTTTTATTCAGCTTCCCAGGTATTGTTTTCTCCCTTCAGTTTTCTTTGGCTTAATGCTTTAACAGATAAAGTCATGAGGAGCCTGGTGGTTGAGTCCACAGAGCTTTGAGTGTGTCTTTAATATTCATATTCCAATGGAGATAAAGATTTATCACAGGAAAAATAAATGAGGACCATCAAATGCTTTCTCGCATCTCTCCAAACTGTTTTTTTACAGCACAATTTTTAAAAAATTCCTTAGACCACTCCAAAATTTTGGAAAAAAATTGGGACATGACTAAGATACTAGGAGACTTTGTGTTTCAGAGTTGCAGAATGGAGCACACTGACCCTCAAAGTTACTGACTGGCAACTCTGTTTTGCGAGATCAGTAGCTGCTTTGAGAGTATCAGCCAATGGAAAAGGTCACTTCCCATTTTTGGAGATAACACACAGAGACTGGATCTGCAGGGTGTTTACAGCCAGCCGTACCATGGAGCCAGGCTGAATTTTGTTCAGGAGGTGAAGGTAGCTGGAGGGGATGGAGCCAAAGTCTGGAGGCACAAAGCCCATGGAACCATGTGGGGAGTGCAGGGTCAGACACACTTTCCTTGTGTAAGGTGTGCACACCTGTGAGAGCACCACTGCACCCACTGCACCCACTCTGAGCGAGTCCAATGGGCCACAGCCAAGGGAGAGAAGACAAAGGATACTCTTCCAATTCCCTTCCAGTAAATCTGATGGGCAAGACTGCCTGATTTGGCAAGATCAGTATGTTTTAGTAGAGCGTGGCTTTTTTTTTCACTCTTTTTCAGTCCTGAAGGTATTGAATTAAACAAAAGAAGAATCTGAAGTTTTAACAATGAATGCAGATACACAAACATCACTTTCAAAAAGAGGACAAAATACAAAATGGATTTAATTTTCTAATTTCTGCAGAGAGATTTAGAACTGTGTTTGTCTAAAAAAATGATCATTTTGTGCAGAGACTGGACTGCATATATTCAACAGAAGTACTATTTTAAAAGCATTTTCTTTATCAATCAATCAATCTCTGATTTTTCTCAAATCACCAAAACACTTTGTCTGCTCATTGGATGAATTAGGGCCTTCCTCAAGGAGGCTTTTACTTGACTCTGTGTGCAAGTTTGCTCCGTATTACTCAGGAAACAAAGAAAGTCCTTCTCTAAGATCATATTAGGGAAACTGCCTTTCCCTTCTCTTTCAACTTGCATCAAAAAATATTAGCTAAAAATAATCTATACCCTAGGTTTTTGCGGTTCAGAGAAGAAACTAGAGATGAAATCTGATAATGTTGTGGTCCAGCCCTCTTAATATACATAGACTGGTCAAATTCTATTTCCCTAAATGTGATACAATCAAAGAATAGCATAATAGCCTTTATTCATACCTTTGAGAGTCTTTCTTTCATAGTATCACCTCCAAATCTTTTATCGGTAATATTATGGTAAATGTGTATTTCTGATTGTATTTGATTTTCTTTCTCTTAAATTACCTGTTGCTTGTCTCCTCTGCATATCTCAAATACCCTGAAAAATGCTTTCACTTTCTGGAATTTTTGTTTGCTTAGTTTTGGGTGAGAACATGCAGCTGTTTAGGGCTGGGGAAAGTTATTGCTACTATTTCCTTTACTTCCAACCTTCTTGTTGACCAAGTATCTTCTAGGTCAAGCATTCACAAAAAATTCCCTATAATTCATAAACAAACCAAAAGAAAATTTCAAACACCATTCAGCAGTAAGGCTGGCATCTCTGTAACTGCAGATGCAAAAAACTCAAGACATTTAATCGTTAAGACATCACTGACTGGGAAGCCTGCCACCAACATCCACACTTGATGCACATACATTGTCTTTTGGCTCTCGACAGCTATGCCCATCTGCTTCGGTGGCATGGTGCCTGCTTATCAGCTAGTTGGACGATTTCAGCACACAGAGGTGCCAAAAAAAGGTTTTACATGGCTAGCCTGTATAGCCACTAAAGTGCCATTTCTTTTGTAGGAAGAAATGCAGAGCTGAGATACTAATAGACTAGGTCTTTGTGCTTTTTTTTTTTTTTTGCTTGCTGAAAATCGGTCTTGCCATCACCATTTTTAATCTCTTTTACAAAAGAAAATATGGTACTGGGATTGAAACAGAATAAAAGCAGATAAGACACTAATAAACAAAGCCATTGTGAGATAAAATGAGAGTAGGGTGGATTAGAAGTATAATTTAAGTATTGTGCACCATATGCCTCTAATTCAAATGGAAAAAAAAAAGGCAAAAATGCATACTCTCCTCATTTTACAAAATTTGAAATCAGGAAAGCTATGGAATTCAATTAGATCGAGAGGAAAGAAAACAAATCATTATGTAAAATCACAGAGCTGAGATAGAAAAATAACCCTAATTTGTCCTAAAGATATGGCACACAGTTCCGACACAAATTTAAACATCATTTGTTGGTTTTGTTTTCAGGACCATTGTTCAGAGTATTATATTTCAATCCAAGGCTACACCTCAAATTCTTCTTCTTAGCTCAGCAAACTGGAATCTAAGATTATTTAAGCTTTAAATTAAACAAGTCTTTCATAAAATTCTTGAGAATTCTTGAGAAATGCATGCTGGAGGAATTAAACTGACTTCCAGTGTACCAGATGTGTATAAACTGGTCACATATCATAAATACAATCATTTGCACCATAATTTTTGATGGAAGAACATTAGGAGATACAGCCAATATAGTCAAGAAAACTAACAATGTGACTGTGGGTTCATAAGATGCCTTGAAACATCATTTTACAAAACTTAGCTTCGCTTTTAGAGGGATATTTTGTAAAATGATTGTCAGGGTTTTTTCCCCAGCCCAGCTTTTCTTTCAATTCCTTAGTTCTTCCATACCTTTCTTGGCATTATGACCTATGCACAGCTCAGATGGAAAAGCATACACATTATTCTGATAAACACTCAGTGCTACACAGATCCTTTCCCGGCACTCTTCAGAAAAAGCAAAAATAGCAGGTTGTTGAAAGGATGATAGCTCAAGAAAACATAAGAAGGTAAGAAAGGTCAACAATGAGGGAATAAACAGCTGATGCTTCAAATGGGGTGGGAATACATCCAGATGTCAAGATGGCATTTGATGACATGAGAAACGAAAGGCACGGTAGCTTCCACACTGAGGCAGAAGTGCCATGTGACTTTCACTGGAGCTACCCAACTTGCCATGCAAAATCTGAGCATGGCTGAGCCAAGAAGCTTTGCCAGTGCCCCCAGCACTGCCACATCAGAGAGACTGCGATGACAGTTTTATGACAGGAGACAACAGCATGACAAACTGATAAATGTGCTTGGAAAAGCATTGGTTTTTTTAAGCAACCAGACTGAATTATCCCAAATTCTGGAAGATGTAATGGAAATTGAACAGGTTTCTCTTGCTCTTCAATTTCATTTCAAAGTGCCAGAAAGAGTGCATACTCCACCAGGTATGTGGAAATAAGTACTGAAACACCCAGTAGGAAAATGTCATTTTTTAATTGCTGCTGCCTGAAAAATAACAAGATAATTTTGTGACTATTGAAAAATCTTGTATCTATGCAAGCTAAAGTTCAGGCTTATATTTCATGCTTGAATTAAATTAGATTATTCTTCTGGGCTGATTGCTTGGATATTTCAAAAGCATATTTCTATCCAAGCACAAAAATGTATTCCATGAAAAGACAAAAATAAAGAAAAAGGAAAAAAATGCTTCCAGGTGTTTCCAAGCATCCAAAGGCAAGTTTAAGTAAAATACTGGAAAATTCAAAAAAGAATGAAAAGTTACCCATGATAATTTACATCAACATCCAATTTTTTTTGCATGTATCACAGTAGAGCTTCACTGGATATTGCTGTTCTTTTTGTCTTCATCACCCAGTACATATTTGTGCCTTATTTATTGAATATCATCCAAATTCACTTGTTTGTTGTATTTTCTCAGGCTAGCTGACTTACTGTAGCTTCTGAGTGCATCTTAAGCATGGATTACCTTCCTAAAGCACTGGCTGGGCAGGGTAATAGTTATTAGTCCCATGTCAGAGATGAGACGCTTGTGCTGCAAATGAGTCTGGGGTGCTGAAGGTAACCATGTTATTCATTATCAGTGCCAGAAAGCCATGTTGTGCACTAATAAGGAGATGCTCACTTTGATCACAAAATTAAAGACTGTAGCATAATTCAAAAACAGAGGTGGCTAAATAAAGGTCACAGAGGCAGCATCAGTTTTGGAAGTTTCTCGGTCTCGGATGCCCCATTTGCAGCTTTAATAGGCTCTTGTTCCAGTGCTTGAAGAAGTGAATGTGTAAGCATTTTCTCAACTCCACTTGTACTGTGGATAGTAGGTGTTATGCAGTCAAGTAACCACAGTTAATAACGTGTGATGAGCAGTGTCTTCCACAGGAGCTGATAATAGCTCCCAGATGAATCTTCTCTTAATACATAGGTGTAAATAATTCTATATTGTTAAAGGGCATATTGAAAACAAAAAGAAACCCAAAACCACAGCTACACAGAGATGCTGATCAGTGTGTGAGCCATTAGAGACTCTCGGCCTCTCAAAACAAAACTGTGCCAATGAAGGCAACAAAATGACAGAAGGCAATACCCCACCACACACAATTATACGGAGCAGAGGCTTCTGTACTCTGCCCTCCCCTCTTTGCCCACACTAATGATGGCTTCCTGCCTCTCCCCCTCACCACTGGGGTGAAGAAAAATGGTCTTCTTTATTCTCCCTTCTGCAAAAGTGCCAGTTGCCTGAGCCAGGAGAGACACGGGTTGAGTAAGGGCCTGAGTGGCCCCAGGGTTCATCCCTTTGTTCAGCAGTAGCAGAGCCTTCTCCTTCAGCGCTGTGGCTCAGTTGTAGGGTGGATGGCTGCATTCTTGGCTCTCTTGCCTAGAGTTTGTTGCCATCCCCTGATTTGAAATCACTGCCCATTCTAACAAATCTAGACAAATTTGCAATGAGGACACAGGACAGTCTGAAATGATGCCCTGTGGCATCTCTTCCCTCATTTCTATGTCAAATGTCACACTGACTTTGCAAGAAAGAAGGATTAGAACATATTTATGTAATGGCTGTCAAAACCAAAAAAAAAAAAACCTTCTTGGGTTTTTTTGTTTGTTTTTAATTTCATCAATCTAGATGAGCAGAAAGGCTCTAGGATATGCAGAAAGTCGCTTTGACGGTAAAATAATAAATACATTTGGGCAAAACTTTAGTTTGAAGGGTTTAAATGTAGCCTGTTCATAAACTGGTTAAATATCAAGGTTGTGTAATGGAAACTGCTGGACAACTTTACATAAAAACATTTATTGCCAAACCTGATTATCACTCTGGAAATCATTAAATAGATACAGTAATTTCTTTTTCCCCAGCTTTGTTTAGAACTTCATCTGTTGCAAATGCACTGCTGGGACTTCAGTAATATTCAGCAGATATGTCCCCATTCATTGATGATAATTAAAAGAAACAGTCCCATAGAAAGTATCTGCTGTCCTTTTTCTACAAGAAATTTCAGGAAGTTGCTCAAATCTTGCTGCTCTTTTCTGTTAACTCTCCATATTGTTTAATAATCCTTTGCCCTCAGTTCTACTTTAAATGTATCCCACGCTATTAGTAATACAGAGAACAAACAGGAGAACTTCGAAAGCAAAGAGGAGAAGGAAGACAGAAGTATTAATACTGCAAAGATATATAAAGTCTCAAAACAGAAAGAGGCAAGCAAAAGGTTAAGTAAGTAAGATTTTAAAGAATAAAAGCATAAAAAGTGTAATTTTACTGTCAGAAGAAAGGATGATTCTAAAATGTAGACAGGATATGTGTGTCACATAAGCACTTGGGAACAAAAGCCAGAAAGATAAGTATAAAACTCCAAAACTCCAAGGGGTAAAAAGAAAGAAAAGAAAAAAGAGGTAAAAAGGATTGTCAGAGTACCATTACCAGGTCAGTAGTGATCAGCAAGAAATTAGACCAAAAGGATTAAGAAAACTTACATGGGAGTTGGATTCTTTCCCAGAAGACTAATGAAATGGCAAAAAAGACAAAAGAACAATTAGGTTATGTTTGCAATCTCAGCTGCAGGACCACCCTTCCAACAGAAATGCAGTCGAATCAACTGCTAAGCAGTTTGGCATTAAAATGAAAAGATGGAAATCTAGAAAAACCAAAGACTTGTCACATACATCTAGTTATAAAATTAGAAAACTCTCCTCTACCAGACAGAATCAGTTCAAAGGAATCAGAAAGTCTTGGCTGAGCAGAATAAATATGGATTCATCTGGGGATTTATGTAAATGCTCATTGTATTAACTGGGGTTTTTAGCAGATGCAGACCTAGAAAGAGGAAAATACTTCGAAATCTCGGTCGTTTTCCACTACTAAACACTTTTTTATCTCACTCAACCTCAGACTGCACTTGCCTGGAGGTGCATGGATGGGGAGAAAAGGATATTTAGTGCACCCTGACACTCTGACGAGCTCCCACACTTGCAGTGTCTTTGGCTGAATTCTGTGGCAGCCTTGTCTACTCCCAGTTTAAGTGAGAACCTACTATGGTGATGACATTCCCATGGCACTCACTTTTGAACAAAATTCTGCAGAAAGCAGATGAAGCAGCATAAGAGGCTGCTGTGCAGCCTCAAATTCTAACTTACATTCTCTATTTTCCTCGGCCTATTCTAAGTGTGCAGAAGATTTTGCCTGCTGAACATGTATTAGGAAGCAATGAAGTGGATCTTTTTCTAGTTATCCCATGGGATATACTTGAGGAACATTCAACCTAATAGATGGCAAGTCTTAGAGAAGGCATCAAGTGCAGATTGCAGATGTGATCCCCTAAATATCAGTGAAAAGAATATTGGTTTGTACAATTGTTTTGATTCAGCAGGGATTTCTGTCTTAATATCTTATTTTCCTGTGGAAAATAAAAGGCTGCTATATATACAAACCTGCAGAAATCAGGCCTTAAAAAGCCTCCAGTGCAACATTTTTATTGATGAAACAAAGATATGGGAACATCTACCTAAACAGAGAAAAGTCCTGAATCTTTGACTTAAAGAAACATGTTAGTCCCCTAAATTCTTGATTCTGGCATGAATTGCAGTGTTAAGAAACCTTCCTCAAAATGACATGTAGCCAGCATGTATAAATCACTGATATGACAGATCAAGTGAGAAGATCTGTTTGGTGTGGCAAACTCCTTTCCATATGTTTTTTGACACCCAACCTTGTGGATCAAATGTAGCAGTAAAGAAATTGCAGGAATTCAATAGAAAGAGACAATATATTGCCCAGAAAATTCAAAAATTTTCATATGATTAGTTTGCTGCCTTTGCTTTCTACATGTTAGAAAGCAATTAAGAAGTGGATGCTAAACTGGATAGGTAAAGTACAGAATTATGGCTATTTTTTTCATTTTGTATTAATTCTAAGCAGACGACAAGGCTTGGGTTAATTTAGTTTCAAAACTGGAAAAGAACAAGACTATTAGCCACATAGCTATATTTTGAAATGTTTATTACAAGAGTTGTGGCATTTCCTTAGATTAACACTTATTGAAGAACAGTTTTATGAAAACCAACCTTGATTATATATAAATGTATATACAAATGCTGCTTCATTAGGATGCTATCCTCCTTTCCATTAATGTGATTTTAAAAAAAGGAAAAAAAAATACATACAAAGCTCCTAGTACATCATTATTTATAAGGATATTTTTGGTTTAGTTCAGTTTCATTTTATATTATATGATGAAAACTGTGCAAATAAAAAAGGAGGGACCCCAAACATCACCTGTGCAGGCAGTAACATTCAAATATCAGCCTAACACTATTTCTTTCTAACACTGAATTTACAATTGGTCTTTATTTTTTGTCAGATATGCTGTTGAAATATTTTTTAGTTTGTCTGTAGCTTTGCTGTACTCCAAGGATAAATTTATACTTGTCAGTTGCTTCTGGCATATTTAGAGATTTCTCAGCAGTATGAGATTTCCTGCTTTGTGCTGCTATCCTAAGAAAGATCAGGTAAGACATCTTCAATGTTTTCCCTGTCTTAGTAACTACTTATTTTCATTTTTATTTTTTATTTTTTTTGATTCCCACAATGACGTCTTCTTATTTTCTTGTAATTTTCTTACGAAAAATCCCAACAATCACCTCCCCCAAAAGCCTACAGTCTTATCTTTAAAGATAAACTTTAAACTTGTGTTTCTCTGTGACAAGTATGTGAGAAGTTTCAATGGCTTTACTGACTCATTTTTAAGGTCAAGAACCAGACAAAAATGTTGCTGTATTTTTGAAGTGACTTCATAAATCAAAAATTTTAAAAAACAAGCAACCAAACAACAATCTCGTTGTCATCTTATTATAATTCTTGGCAGAAATTTCTCAAGCTTTTTCTAAAGACAGCAAAGGTTATTGATTTGAAAGAATTTTTGAACAGCAATGAAATGTTTGCAGTTATTTCAGCTGCAACACTTACTCAGGTCCCGAGCCCTATGTTCTGTTCCTAGAGTGTACAGCTGTAAGTAAAATCATGACTTCACAAATTCATGGAAATCAGAGGATGTAATAGCTGCTGTATTTATCCTTGAAAGCAAAACTGGATTGCTGTAGACTATGAAGTTCACCATGTTGAGGTTTTCCCCCAGCACTTTTATCCTTTTTCCTTTCACTTTTAGCAATATTGTCACATATTGGCCAACTTTCCATGGACATTTTAACTAGCTCCACAACCTGCTCTCTCTGTATCTATGATGGTGATTTCTACCTTCATAACAGGACCTTTGTGTTTCTTACCACCCACACAAGCATTCACTTGTTTTGTTTAATTTCTTGTTGCCTAGTATTTTCCCCTTTACCACCCAAATGCATTAATGATAAAACCCAACTCACAGTTCACTGGTTTCAAGAGCTAAAAATCAGAGACATAATGCTGCAATTTAGCAAAGTTCTCATTTCTTAATCAGTCATGTTGGAGTTGCTGTGGAACCTGTTCACTGGTGTTTACACTCTCTCTGTGTGCATGCCATACATCACTCCCGCATGTCCATTTGTGTTTCCCCTTTAGCAAGCTCCACACAGTGCAAAATTTAACAGTATTTTTCTTATGTGACAAGAAAAGTGGAAAAATATTAAGCTGGCACTGCAAACATTTACACAGCATGCTCAGGAATTTCACACTGTGTCCTAAATGTAGGTCCAAACCTATATAGATTTAAAGAGCACAAATCAAAGATTTCCTGACCATTTCTCTTCTGCGACAGGATCAAATAGCTTCAGTTAACAGCAATAATTGAAGGAATTCTGGGGTCATCATCAGGTGATATCTATAGCATGGGCAAAGATCCTCTATACTTGTTTGTTATCTAATGCTTTAAACTAGCGTGATAAATTTCATCCTCATTTGAAAATATATGTAAATATAAATTATTAACTTCAAGGAAAGTCCATTTGAATTATCGGAACTGAAGTATTCACTGAACATGAGATAGCTGGTGGAACAACATGGAATGTTAAATATTTTACTATAGAAGAATGAACTTCGGGTTTTGGTTTTATTAAATTCAGTGGCTGTCTAACAGACTGTACATATCAAAACTTGATTCCCTTACTAGTGTTTGCAACGATGTTATGAAACTTCTATAAAAACAATAGAGTACGAAGAAACAAACAGAAAAGAAAAAATAAAAAGAAAAACCAATAAAATATATTAAAAACTTCCTAAAGCAGCAGATAATGCTGGAAGAAAGATGTTATGATAATATCTATATACTTCTTTTTCAGAAATATGACCTAATTTTCTCAGTTTCAAAATGCTGATAATGTGAAATATTTGTGAAGCACTTAGAACCTACAATATAGAGTGCTGTAAAAATACTATTTTGATCAGATTATATGTGGCAGACAGGCCAAAGTTTGAAATATCCTGTCATGGAAAATTTACATACATTACTATTGGAACTAATCCACTCTCCCACCTATTGGCCTAGGATGAGCTACCTGTCAGGTTGTAATGCAGATGCTAACACAGATGTCAATTACAGTATGCTCGTGGCTGCTCAGACTCATGACTTAACTTTTAATGCTATCAAGTTGCCTCCTTCCACAGTAACTTAATTAATGTAACAAAAATAAAAAGCAAGTCCTGAACTAAATTCTGCACCTACAATACCATGAGATTTTTGAAAGGGAGGAAGGTATTGAAAAAATAGTACTGGTTATTTTCAGGCTCTAATGCATAACTCCTACAGTTATGCTGCTAATTTGGTGGTGCTGTTGTTATTTCTTTTCATTTACCACAGGGAAAGAACCTCTTCTTATCAGTGTTACTTTTAGCCCTTCACTGAATGTACTAGCTAAAAATTTGTAGTTAAGTTCCACTGAAAGCAATAGCTTCCCATGTATTTACACCAGGGCTATAATCCAGACAAGGATTTTAAATCCTCGTGTCTGCTGGCCTGTGATAACTGTGTCATCTCTTTGTGACAACCTGTATCTGATACAGGCTAGACATTTAATAACGTGTATGGCATCTAACATGTCATCTTGCTAGAAAAGGAGACAAAGCTGTAAAGACGCTTATCTGCAAGCTCCTATTTTTAAGATAATCAATAAACTCTTCCATAATAATTGTACCCCAGCAGGCTTCAAACAGCAGACACTGGACAGAGTTGCAGTGATCCCTCTATGTTCCCCAGGCAAATGAGGTAAAACTTCAGAGGAACTCTCCTGCCTTTACAATCACAGAAATAAGCCAGACAGGGAACATCAGTCTGAGACCTTTCTGCAGTTAAGACTAGAAGTCCCTGTGCTGAGCCTCTGTGTGTCACTGCTTTTCTCTTCTGTTCCAGCAGCATCTTTCAGCACGCTGAGGGTGTGCATGGAGTGATGCTGCCACTTCCAGAGTCTTCAGGGAGTTTGACAGTCACAGGAAACCCTAACAAAAGCCCTGTCTCACCTAGTACATGGCCATGTTAGGATCTAAACAGGGGATCCCTTTGGCAGCCTGGTATATGCCTGCCATAAAACACAGGCTCCTCCTCTTTCAGGTTTGCTCTTGCCTTTGTCTCTGCGATTGCCACGTTCTCTCACTTTTATCTTCTCTTTCCAAGTTACTCTCTAATCCCACCCTCACTGTATTTATACACTCTTTAGCACAACAGAGCATCTTCTTGGTTAGCTCTTAGAATTTACTGCAACAAAAGTGATTAATAATGATATTAACAGGAGCAACTTTACAGACCATGCATTTTACTGTGCAATAATTCAAATCCCAGCATTCTGACAAGAAAGCTTAGTTAAACTAAAAGGTGTGAAATTAGTCTGCAATTTTCCCTAGAATGTATAATTTATTACTCACATAAGTAGGTGATAATGCTCAGAAATGCCTTTTCAAAATTGCAAATGCATAGAAACAAAATTTTCTAGGCTGGACTTATTTTACTTCACAATTAATCAAAAGGTATTTTTGTAAATATGTTGTACATACTCAACGTTTGACTCCAACATTGTATAGGACAATTTCTTGAGACGTTGGCTACTAGATACCAAACTTAACAGCAATATTTTGTTCCTCTCTGTAGTTTTGGTGAAGATAGTACCCAGTTCTGTTGTTCAGACTGTTTCAGAACTCACATGAAAGAAAAGCTGCTTTACTTATGTCAAGAACCAATACAGTGAACTAAGAATATTCCACTAAGAATATTCCACAGGAATGTAGGATTTGCTTTCAACTTCAACTAATATTCAAATGCACAGGATTATAATCATCAGATTGTTTTGTCTCTCAGTTTTAAAGTTTCATGCTTACTAAGGTCATTTAAAGGAATACTTCCAGGAAGGGAAGACATAGAGAGCAATGTAAATTATTTGATATGTAGCATTAATAGAGTGCTCAAAAATTATCAAAAGTGTTTTTGCAAGATTGACCAGATATATTGGTTTGGTGAGATACCTTCAAAACTCCTGCTACAAGTGCACATCCTCCATAGATCTGAAACCCAAAGTCATCATTATTTTTATGAGGTTTAAAAAACTCAGTAGGCTAAAAAAACCTCTCACATTTTAAATTTGCATTTAAATTTGAATTTAATTTAAACAAAGATGTTGTTTTTTCCCTTCTGTGTTAGTTCTATATTAAATTCCAGCAGAAATTCTCTTTTCAGTCAATCATATTGTGGATCAGAATTTATAAACATAATTTCCCAAACGTGGTCATGCTTATTTTTATACCTAAGTAATACTGTTAACTTCAGTGTTTTGCTGATAAATAAAAAGCTAAAATGTGCATGTAGCTGTATGTAGGATTGATTATGTAGTTGTCTGAATATCTTTGTTCACCTCAGCAAGCATCTCATGACTACACAGCTGTTTATTCATAGAAAATTAAAGAACAGGTAGTTTAACTACATTAATAAGTAAAAAAAGTGCCTTTTAATTAGATATTTTGTTAGCATCAACACTAGCCTTTTTATACCTTTAACAGTTTTAGTAGCTTGTCACAATACTCATGATACTTGATAAGGACTTGTGAAACTCATATAACAGTGATATTCTGAATCCATTTTGTTCTTCCAAAAGGGCCCTTAAACTTTGAAAATAAAAGATAGAAATTAATATTCAGGTTATGACTGGTATTTTGAGTGCTGCAATTTTTACTGGAATCAAATTGAGGTCACATATAATTTAGTTACAGCAAAACTCTCTTAATTTGGTAAAAGCAGAGGTAAATTTTTGGATAAGAGTTTATCTGGAAAGACATATATAGAAAGAAAACTTACAACTGGAGAAGCATTTTAAAACAAGTAGCTAGCCAAAATATAGCTATTTATTTTTTAAGATGTTGTTTATTCCCTGAATTAGTGAAAGGAATGAAATAGAATTTCAATTACAAGTGTTATCTGTTATGTATATTAAAAGCTTTCCATTTTCACCGGTGACAACCACAGCATACACACAGCTACTGACTAAAAGCCTTTCATAAGGAGTGGATTAATAGCATTTCTACTTATGGTAGAAATAAATATTTCATCTATAGCTCAGGAAAACTTCAAATAGTTAAACTGTTAATGATGCCATTCTCCATTCTCTTCCCATGCTACTTCTCACAGAAGCTTTACAGCAGGGAAGCCTTAGACAGGTGAGAGTCAGATTTCACTGCAGCATAGCATAATTATTATATGCCTTGGCTTTCTAAATGTCCCCTTGTCATGTGGTTTTCTTGGGTCTGGTAATTAGAAGTATGACTGAAAGCAGCGCAGTGTAGCTTCAAAGGGAGACATAGTAAGACAACTCAGCATGGCTCTCTCATCAGAGATGCACAGAGTCATTTATGTTGGAAGAAACCCTCCAAGATCATTGGGTACAACCTTTGGTCACCATTTTGTCAATTAAACCATGGTACTTAGTACCACTTCCATTGTGCCTCCAGGGACAGTGACTCCACAAACTCCCTGGGCAGTCTATTCCAATGTTTAACAACCCTTTCAGTGAAGAAATTCCTTCTGACATACTACTTGAATTTCCCCTGGTGCAGCTTGAGGCCATGTCCTCCTGTCATGTCTCTAATTGCCTGGAAGAAATGATTGCCCTCCACCTTGCCACAGCCTTCTTTCAGGGAGTTCTAGAGAGCAATAAGGTCACCCCTGAGCTTCCTTTTCTCCTGGATGAACAAACCCAGTTCTCACAGCTACTCCTCATAGGACTTGTGCTCCAGACCCTTCACCAGCTCTGTTGCCCTTCTCTTGATACACTTCAGCACCTCAATGTTCTTCTTGAAGTGAGGGGCCCAGAACAGGGCACAGCACTTGAGGTGTGTCCTCAGAAGTGCTGAGCACAGAGAATCAATCACTTCCCTGGTCCTGCTGGCCACACTGATCTTGATACAAGCCAAGATGTCATTGGCCTTCTTGGAAAATCTCTTATCCAGATCATATCAAGGTTTTTACCTATCCTGCCATAATCCTGTCCTTAAAGGTATGGGAGTAACTCTTTTTTTCACGAGAGTTGGTGCAAACCTCAACCACTTTGAATAATTTGAAAAAGATTTTTAATTTTGGCATAAAAGATCAAAAACAAGTAATGTAATTCCCTGTCTATGCTACACTGATCAGTTAACAAGTCCTAACAGGCAGCAGATCTTTGAAGAATATAAATAAATATATTGTACTAAGCCAATAATTTCCATATATAAATTCTCAAAAAAACACTGATAAGTGTAAATGCTTCCTAATAAGTGAGTAGAAATAGTTCCAAGTATCAGTGAAATGAAATAGCAGACTATGCACAAGCATATTAATGAATATTTCTGGCTGTCTTAACATAGATGTCATTGACATTCAGCACTCAGCACTCACCATGCAGCTTCAAATAGATTACATAAAAACGAGGGAGAGACAGATGATAGATTATTTATTGAGAGTCAAGCCCTACAGGGAGAGGGCTAACGTTTCTCTGATTTTGTACACCCCAAGGATAAAGGTTAAACTGTAAAGAAATGGAAACTCTTCTCCCATTCAACTAATGGCAGGATCTAACAGTGACCACTTCAACAGCTTTAAATGAAATAGCAACAGATGCTACAGTAACCTAGTCTAAAACCTCACCCAAAAATCCAGACTTAAACTGGCAAATAATCCACCACAGGATACTTAACATCACAGCTGCCATTCCTCTCCTAAAAAAAACCCAATAAAACAAAACAAAACAAAAACAAACAAAAAAACCCCAAAAAAACCCCAAAAAAACCCCAAAAAAACCCCAAAAAAACCCCAAAAAAACCCCAAAAAAACCCCAAAAAAACCCCAAAAAAACCCCAAATCACCCCAAACCAACCCCAAAAACCATTAAAACAAAAACAACAAAAAAAAAAAACCCAAAAAAACCCCAAATCAACCCAAACCAATCCCAAAAAACATTAAAACAAAAACAACAAAACAAACAAACAACCACAAACAAACCAGAAAAAAAACCCACCAAAAAACAAAAAAAAAGCCAAAGAGCACTTTTCCAATTAGGCAAAATGAGATTTCACATTTGAGGCTTGTTTGTAAGGTGTATTAAAGAAAAAAAAAGAAAAACAAAAACAACCCCCAAAAACTAAATCCAGAAAGTGTAAAAGATAACCAAACAGAAGTCATTAAGAAACTGGCCTTGTGATACAGCACCAGCCCAGCATGTGTAGGAGCAATTCAAAGCCGATAGAGCCTTACATCTTTTTCCATCGTAGCTCAACTGAACAGTCATTATTGTATTGAACAATTCTGCTTTTCCCCACCATAGCTAGATTTGAATTATCTTGGTAGAAAGTAACTCATTGTCGAAACAAATATGTTACCATGTCAAATTTGAATCATAATAAAATTAGGCTTCAAGCAAAACCAAAACCAAATAAAAATACCAGTGAATGTGAGCTACTTTGCTTCTGTCATGAAGTAAACTCATGGTTCAACTGGCAAACAAATGCAACTTGAAGCATTCCTATCTCCACTCAGATTTCATAGAGAGAGATTGATGAAAGCAAATCCTAACCATTAACATAAACAAATGTGAAATGTACACTACTGGTAGGAAAAACAAATTGCAAAGTATGTTGGGCTAAACCTGTATAGCAGCCAGGTGTCAAAGCTGATATGGGATATCTGAATTAGTGTTCTGAAAGCACAGAAACATACTGAAATATTTTGCCATTCAAATAATAGCAAAATACTTAGGTACTATTTGGCAACTGATTAAAACTACTCTCTGTCCAACATACTGTTCTCCCAAATGTACCCCAAATTCCCTGGGAGTATGTGACTGAAGACCTCTAGATTTCTGATTACAAGACAATACTTTGCAGCTCATCTCATCAGCAGTGTTTTAATGACCTGAGGAACAAAAAAAATGTGAAAGTTAGAGTCTAAGAGTTTGTCTGGAATATATATGTGCAAGTCAAAACTCAGATGTGGAAATGAAGTCGGTTATGTTCAACACGTACACCACTCTATTTGAATTGGACTCAGAGGAAATTAGCAGGGAATAACCCAGCCATAAGAAGTAGTAATTATGCCAAGGACGTAGTCAAACAAACAAGCAAACAAACAAAACCCCAGAACCAACCAAACAAAAAACTGATATGCCATTTGGTTTGTATAGACAGGACTGAATTTCCAAAACAGAGCAGATGCTGAAAGCTGATGAAACACTACTGTACTTTATCAAAGGAACTTGTTTTGCTTGGTATGTCCAGCAAGAAAGTTCAACAGAGACATGAAGGCTGATAAGAGGATTAAAAGAAATGGAAAAACAGAAGGCACAAAAAGAGTTGAACCTCGAAGGAATAATTTTTACAGATAGGTTAACTACAGCACAGGTCCATAGGCAGCAGAGTTGTGCAACTCCATTTCTGAGAATGAGGAGTGAGCAGAGAATTTGCACCACAGAGAAGTCCAAGAGAGCAGAAATGGCAGGATATCTCATTTTTATGTACATTAAGGAGCACAAGATCCAGAACAATGACATAAGTTATTGAACAGTGGGGACAGAACATTCATTAAATTTTGCAACTTCATAGGGGTTTTCTATAGAGAAAAAGGGCCAAGAGTAATACAGTGTAATTAAATCCATATTCTATTTATTTGGTTTCAAGACAAGAAGATTTTATGTCAGGATCACTCTTGTGATACACTCCTCTAATGCAATAAAAATTAAAACCCCCTCATGTATTTCAAAGTGTTTCGGTCCTCATGATTTTCAATGCCAGCACTTACTTGGCAGTTCTGTTTCCCAGATGACAGAAAGGGATAAGTCTGAGAGTCAATTCATCATCTCTCCTACTAGTAGAATGAAGACTAGTTTTATGGGAAAGGCAACATTGTATTTAAAATTCCCAGTCATTATTATGCATGAACATACTCAACAGTTTCCCTGACTGAACCAGAACTTTTTTAATTTCTACAGACTTTCAGAGATGTGGTTTGTGCAGGAATCCTCCTCTGTGCTCATCTTTTAAAGTACAATTGAGTGCAAATCACAGCATATAAGGATCAAAACTTTTTTACCTCATTCCATTGTCAGTGCCTGTTTTCAGACCTTTTGTGACCATATATAAAACTGGCCATTTTTAGAATCTGTTATCTTAGAACTCAAATATCAAATGGTAAAAAGTCAGTGTCAATAAAGTCATCAAAGAGACTTCTCACACAGAAACAGCAATGTATTTTAGAAACAGACACATATCACAAAGGCTGCTTATTCACACTATGTCTACACCTATGTGAATTTAACAATGACACCTTTATGAGGGAAAAGCACTGTCAATCACCCTAAGACCTGCAGACAAACCCATTAATATTGGTAGTAATTAAATTTATTACAAGGGTAAGTCTCTCAAGACAGAAATAGGATCTAATTTTGCTAAAGAATTCAGAGCCTCAATATGAAATAAAAAAAATGGCTTAACTAGACAACTTAGAGGTGTAGGGCCCAAAACCTTTGTATCATTTATGTCGCTAAAAACTATTTCAAATCTATGAATGGGTATTTCTACAAGACTGAAGACAGGAGAGTGCTTCTTGTTTCACAGAAAGCAGAAGTAGTAACTAGGTAAAACAAAACTCATAAACAAAATCAGTGATAGGCTTGTTTCGACATTAAATTTCAAAAAGGGATTTGCTCTTCAGGAAGATGCAAAATTAAATATGTAGTATTTAAATTGTATTATTAATTGTATTAAATTGTAAATAAAATGTATTAAATATGTAGAGTGCTCAGTACCATAGGCTATGAATAACTTGTTTTTTATTCACAACAGAAACATTTTGAAGATTACTTTAGATCTAGAGTAAAAAAGCCAAAGTGATTAACAGTTAGCTGATAAAATAAATGATGCCAGTTTAAAATTCGTGATTTTGTTTTCAAATTTATCACTATCCAAACTATTTAACAAAGGACACATGGCTGTGATGATTTTGTTGTTTATGCATTATTTACATAATGCAATCTTTTAACAACATTTTTATCCAAGGAGCAGCATATATGATCTTTCAAAAGATTGTGATTTAATAAACTTGAAAACTTCTGCAGATATTCCTAATGAGTTCTGCATTTTTCCAGTTGGACAGTAAACCCACCAGCTAAATGTTTAATTTTGTGAGCCATAAATGAAAGCAAAAACACTCTCTGGTTTCAGAGCACAATCAGCACAGAATCTTTAACTGGCCTACTAGCTGAAAAAAACCAGCATGAAACCCAAGAGTATTTATGTCTCATTCACCCAAAATTGATACTGAAATCAATGAAAACAGCTGCAGAGCTTAATATAATAAATAAAGAAATTGAAATCTAACAAACAGGATGATTTGAAATAGTTAAGAAATTACAGCTAGGAACCAAATTGAGCAGCAGCATTATTGGTAGCTTGAACTGGCATAGGGGGAATCATACCATTTAATTGTAGAACTAAAATGTTACTTTACTAGACTTGTTTAGAAGTAAAATTCATATTGATATGCAAAATTCTGTCCTTAGAGGCATTTATAATTCAAATCTTACCTGCTGAGTTCATAGCACATAAAATGCTGCTTCACTATGATCTAAGCAACATGAATGTATGTAGCATTAACATCTATGCCTAATATACATAAAAACTCATAAAACTGTATGCAAATCAATAGTGCCCTTGACAGCTAAATTATAGAAGTAGGGAGCGTTGAAAATTTTGGAACATGTTTAATAGTGCATTTTACAACTCTACTCATTGTTTATCCTGCCTTTCAGTGTCATTCAAAAAATGTATCTCCATCGGAAATGTTCTCACAGCAACAGGTAAAACTTGAAAGAAGTACCATGCCCTGTTTCTTGTGGAGCTTCGGGAGTCTAAAACCATACCGAAAACATCAAAAATTTTAAAATGTAAGTACAGACAAGAGGAGAAAAACCACTCTGAAATTCTGAAATGGAGATTTGTGAGAAGATTTACAAATGATTTTTATTCAGGTTCTTGTTCAGATGGGGAAAAAAAGGCCATATTTGTACTATAACTAAAGAAAAGCATCTCCGTCTTCTCTCAGAATTGGAAATGGGGATTTGCAAAAGAATAGGGTAGTACAGCTTTGTGTGGTTCTCAATGAACCTTTCTTGTAGCATAACCTCAGGGTGACAATGAAGCTTACAAAAAAGAATCAGCCACATTTCCTAGGAAAAAAGCCTCTTGAAAAAATATGAGAATGGACTCCAGGTACTGCAAGGTCATTCTGTGCAGAGACAACTATATAAGACAACTGTGATGAAAGTCAGCTTCACTCAAATTACTAAGATTGCATAAATCTTAATCAGTTGGCCAGAAGAAGAACTTGGTTTCAGCACAGTAGTGGTAAGCAGTGCTGCTCAGACTCCATTTAATTTAAAGCTAAAACTTCATTTTAGCTACATGCAGTACAATGCCATTTCAAATATGCATGTAGAGATTAGCAACTGAATCAAAGTGAAGAGATTAGAGGGAGACATAGAAGTACAGCAAGAGCTGGAACATAAAGAGGAGCAGCAGCAGAGTTGTTCTCTGATGGTATTCCACAAGAAGCTCAGAGCCAGGAGCCAGTTGCAAAGGAGAGGCAGCACAGAGTGGAGAGAGGAATGTGAGATTTGAGCAGGCAGTTTGGACTAAAGGCAATGTTTCCTCTTCTTTTTTAATGTATATTTCACTGTGCTATAAGCTGTTAGCTAAAATACATTAATCTCTTGGAAGGAGCACAAGGGATATCAGTAGCCAGTGCAACAGCCACCGAGTCTGACAAAAGAGATATCACAAAGCCAGGTTCAGACATCAGCAACTTTTCCCTTGCTGAAAGAATGTACCAGCTCTGTCTGGAATAGTTTTCTTCAGAGTAGCTGGTATGAAGCTGTGTTTTGGGTTGGTGCTGAAAACATTGTTCATAATATGAAGGTGTTTTTGTTGTTGCTGCCCATCAAGGCCTTTTCTGCCTCTCACCCCACCCCACCAGCAGGGAGGCTGGCAGTGCACAAGAGGTTGGGAGGGGACACAGCCAGGAGAGCCAACCCCAGCAGACCCGGGGAACGCTGCGTGCCATATGACATCATGCTCAGTACGTAAAGTGGGGGGAAGAGAGAGGAAGAGGGAGAGGTTTGGAGTGATGGCATTTATTAGGCATGATGGAACCTTGCTTTCCTGGGAATGACTGAGGTCCTGCCAATCCATGGCAAACATCAGATGAATTTGTTGCTTTGCTTTGCTTCACAACCCGTGAGTTTTCTCACTTTTACCCTTTCAATTCTCTTCCTCATTCCAGTGGAGAGGAGTGGTTGTAGGGGGCATAGCTGACAGCTTGGACAGAGAAATACTGACCAAAGACTATTTCATTTTTTTTTTTCATGGAAGTATTCGGCACTGTTAGATAGCTGTGATTCCAGTCTTTATTCCTAGACATTATTGAGAGTTTGTGGCATCCCTATGTTTGCTGGATGCACTTTGTAAAACACTGGCTTGTAACTTGAGAAAAATGGATTCACATGATTATCTGTTACAGCATTTCATCTGATAATGAGAAAATGCCTCAGACTTTTAATGTTTCAGCATCATAAAGCAGTGTGGGGGAATACTTCCCTACTCCAGTAGCGTGACACAGGGACAGAGACATTAAAACCTATGAGGTGGTTAGATATCTCCATGAATACATGCTATAAACACACAAAAGATAAAAAGATAGAATTATGACCTTTTTGGACAAGCAAATGTCAGCATAACTGATGTTCACCAGCTAGAAAAAAACCTAAATAAACAATGTGGAAATCCACAGTAACAAATACAGGCGTAAGTCTGGGAAATGCAAGGAAACTTGATTACGATAGATAAAGAGAAATATTCAGCCCTGAACTACAGAGGTCATCTCAGAGCAGTGAAAACATTACCTTACCCTTGCTTGATTTTTAATTATGTCTAGCTGGCCAGGGCTGTTGGGTGCTTAAGAGAATTTTAATGCTTTCCACTGCAGTTTAAGTAGAGGTAGCAAACCCTATGGACTTCATCTCTAATCTGTTCCTCTATCTATCTGTTTAAAGACTTCATCAGCTAAGTCATTCTCCATGCTCTTTGCAGTATTTCAACTAAGTGTCAGTTAGACATTATTTTAACAGAAAGGCTTGCTAGTTCTTCTAAAGAGAAAAAGAACAATCAAAGAAACGAAGCACAGACCCCGCTGTAGAATAAAATCCACTCATTATTATGTGACAAAACAGAAGATCTATTCTAAATGAACAAAATGAAATGCAGAGGAACTTCATGTTTTGAACTTTCCATGGTGACCTCTCTGGTTTGAATGCAAATAAAATACAATATTCGTTATACATTATTTTCAGTTCTACACGGAACTTTACTCCTCAGTGGTGACTCCCTGGAAAGCCATCTTCCTATTCTGTGGAATGGGAGAGAGAGAGCCATTTTCAATGGCTGCTTTTCAAATGTGAATATAATTCATTGAAAGGGGATAAAAGCTCTAGGAAAGGATGAATGTAGCTGAATTCTACAGCAGTCAAACCTGTCATGAGACTAATAAGTGTGGATTTAAATTAAAAGTATCAGTCATTTGCCTGCACTGAACAGGTTCTGCATAAACTTTCCTGGGAACTGAAGCTGCACTTAATAATATGATGCAAATTATAATCTGTCATCTTCTAATAATCAACATTTTAATCACTTTAAGAAACAGCATTAGCTAAGTGTCTTGAAAAGGATTTTTTTTAATATATATAATGGAAAACTTTAAAAACACTCTGAAAATTAGTGAAAATCCATGTCAGTCTGAAAGAAAACAAAACTCCATGCAGAACTGTTCAAGTAAATTCTGTACTGGGGTCTTGTCCAGAGTGTGTTTAATCATATTTTCTGAAAATGTATCAAATTAATTTTCAGGAATCAGTGGTTCTAAGAACCTAATAGATTTCATGCTCAAATAAGTGAGAAGAGTATATTGTGTTTTTAAAATGCTTGCTTTTTAAAAAGCCTCTTGGAGTCTGGCAGTTTCTCTTTTGCTCTTTAGAAATCTGTTTTCGGACAGCAGGGATCTTCCGAGGAAGTAATGTCCTACACAAAACTTAGAGGAATCAGAGACTAAGGAGAGCTTATCTGCGATCACTTTCTTTTTATGTCTTGGCTAGTTCTCACATCAGCAGGGGTTTTGTGGATTTTTTTTTCCATTGTGCTTTCCTAGGGCTGGCAGATTATCTGTCTGAGTACTCTCTAATCTTGAAAGAAATTTTTACACTTTTTAAAGAAGATACAATACATAATTTTACATAATTTCCTTTAGATTAATTATTTGTACCCTCAATCCCTCACACCTAAATAAGTCCCAGTGATGAGAGCTGATGAAAGCAGTCAAACTTCACCCAGACAATTATAGGGAAAAAGAAATAGACTGTCCTAAAAAATATGAAAAGTATAAAATCATGAGGCAAAAAAGGATAGAAAATGCAGAGAAATTTACTGTAGATTATATTATTTCATCTACTTCTATACAGTCAAAACAGCTGCATTCTGTATAATATTATATTGGAAGTCATTCCTGAACATATTTATTCAAGGCTTAGCTGAATCTCCAGGACTTAAGAATTTGAAATCCATTGAGATGTCTTGCAAATGATCAAACTATATCTAAAAGGAGGGGTCAAAAGCCCAGGGTCTTCAAATCTTAGACCAACTTTCTGGAATGGTAATCAGGTAAAAAACAAGACCATTTGTTATAAACTTGTATTTAATACTCCACCAATAAACTAACTGATAAGCGTACAGAAAGAAATACTTGTTGAACACTGCAATACTTAAGCTTTTGTTTGATCAAGTTCTGTACATGTGTTAGCCATTATACTCAAAATCTGGATTAGTGTTATGACACTGACTGGCCAGCTATTCATGAACTTCTACTCCCTTCACATTCACATCCCTACCCTAAGGCAGGCTAGATTCAATTACAAAAGTAAACTGCTGAGCCTGTCCTTTTAAATATAAATTAAAGTACATTTGAATCCACAACATACTGAAATCTAGTCTTTTAACACAACAGCAGCAAAAGCACTCTATTAAGCAGCATACCTCCCTGTGAATCAAAATCCCTTTCAGCATATGGTGTTCAAAGTCCAAAGGGCAGTCTTCTACTTACACCCCTACTGATTTTTCACAGCATCTCCCAGAAGTGAGCAAAATCCTCCAATAAAATAACAGTCAGCCAAGTTTACAAAGGTCATTTGTATGGAGGTAGCATCAGTAATAAAGGACAGACTATAAAAATAATCCCAAACTCAACTCTTCCTTGGCATCCAAATTGCAACACTAATCTTTTGTTAGAATTTTTATGTGAAAAATGTTGCATTAACATGCTTTTGTTCCAGGTATCTCTGAACATGGAAATATTTCAGAAAATAGTGACAAGACCTGAGAAAGGACTACTGAAATGATGACCAGAATAAAGGATGTTTTTTTAAGAAGAACTTTGACAAACAGTAAGCATTCCTCAATCAAAATAAATTCTGGAAAATGCTAACATATTGAATACTTATCATGGAAAATGCTAAGGAGAATTTATGCTTCAATTCATGCCATGGAAAGCATTTCAAGAAAATGCCCCTATGCAGAAGCTAGTATACCAATAAAATACCAATACTTCTTTTAATGTCAATTTATGTAGCACAACAAATGAATGAATGAATGAAACAAAGCTAATTCAGGGCTAGGGTCGATTCTCCAGCACTTGTGAGAGTCTTAATTAATGTCATAGAGTTCTACTAGTGTCCCAAACAGGTTTCTGCTAGGTTTATTGGTGCTCTTTTAAGTTTTCTAGTTTTAGTCTGTATTTTTTCTTTGTCCTCATCCTCTGGGTTACACAAAATTGCACTTCAAAGTGTTTATTTACTTCAATGCAATCCTATGTTGCATTATAGTTTTAGGAACTTTATTTCTTCATTTACTTCATCTCACAACCCTTCACAGAAATGTTTATTACAGTTAACTATCTCTACTAACTAGCTATACGAGTGTGCTGTTTCTCCCTTGCTTTGTCTTCTCTTTAATTTGGGAGTTTATAAGGATCCTAAAGCAATATTTTATTTCCTCATCCCTGAAAGTGTTCAGAGAAAACATGGAAACATGATGCTTAAGGGAGATGGTTTAGTGGTGGGTCTGGCTGTGTGTTGTGGTTGAGGGGGAGGTGAATTTTCCAGGAAGTTGTGGGCAAACCAATCAGTGGTCAGGTTTTATGCTGGCACTTGGAGTGGCCACTGGGAGGTTTGGACACGCCTCTGAGAACACAAGGGGTTAAAAGCAAGGACTCCCAGAGGGTCGGAGTCTTTTGAATTCTGGTTTCAGCAGGGAAACATCTTCACCTCTCTCCCCTGTTCAGCCTCCAGGCTGAGTGGGGGAGGGGAACCATGTGGCCGGGCTGAGGTGAGCTGGAGCCCCCGGGGAGGGGGGGAAGAGAGTGAACAGGGCTGGAGCTGAGCTGGCCCCATCCAGGATGGAGGGGTGGAAAACTGTGGAGCTGCCTTCCGTCCCACTCCCCACCCTCCAGGAGAAGATGCCCAGTGGCCCCAGGTGCATGTGGGAGTTGCCGAGCCTGGGAGTGCCTGAACTGTTAACCCTTTCTGAGGCAGAAGGAAACTTTTCCCAGACATTGATTCTCATGGCTAGTGGTTTCAGAAGAAAGAGAAACAGCCTGGGACCGAGATGATAAAGGAAGATGAAAAGAACTTTAGATGGGCAGAGATTGAAGAGGAGTGGCTTCTAGGCTGGACTTTTCTTGCATAATGTTAGCCATAGACTGAACTCGAGTCTCTTTTGAACATAAACTGTATTTTTGGGTGGATGCTGCCGGCTCGACTTTGCCACAGTGACTGGCACTTTAAGAGTGGAGCGAACAGAGAAGAGAGGGGGAGGGTGCGGTGGCACCCTCTGCCCTCAGAGAAGAAACCCTCGGCCTCAGGGGAAAGATGGGGAGAGCTCGGCATGCAAGCATCCTTAAAAGAGCCCTGTATGCAGCTTTGGCCCATGGACAGTGGTGGGAGCACTGGCCATGGAAAAGAGAGAGTGTCCCCTGGCAAACTTCTCCGGGCGGTGCCACGGGTGACATAGAAACACATAAAGGGTGGACCTGTGTTTCCTGAGGAGCAGTCTGTGGTGCAAGAGAGACTCCTCTCCATTTTGCTGAACTGAAGATTAGGGTTTTTTTGAGTAGTGATTGTTTGATTTAAAACCCAAGGTTTTAGTCCATAGAGGGAAATGTGTAAGGGGTGAAAACTGGAGGAAGAGAAAAAATGTTCTGGGAAGTTTTCATTTCTATGTTTTTTTGTGCGTGTTTAGAGTTTTCTTTTCTATTTCTGTTCCTATGTAACGTAATAAAGTTTTGTTGTCTGTTTTCAAGTTTTAGGCCTGCTCTGCTCTGTTCCTGATACTGTTCACATCCCACAGTAGTTGTTAAAGAAAAAAACATATATTCATGGGTGCATTAACATCTGGTCAGTGCTAACCCGATGACACCGTGTTAGGTTAATGGTTGGACTCAATGATAATAGAGGTCATTTCCAATCTTACAGATTCTATCATTTATAGGTTTCTCACCAAGATAAGGATCAGCAAAAAATGTTTGTTTCTTGATATTTCCTGAGGCACAGTGACCACTAATATTTTAGTCGCTTCAGTTGATAAATAGATATAATTCTGTTTTTAAAACTTATCTGATTTTCTTTTAGCTGAAGGAAAACTATTTACATAACTAATTTTTAATCAACAGCCCCACGAATAAAACAAGTTAGCATTGAGGAACTATTTTGTTAAAATTTCACCTAAGCATCTGTTCTTCTTAGATGTAGGCAGAGCTTTCCATAATGGCCACACTGGGGGTTGCTATCAACTCCTTCATCTTGCATCATTTGTATTTTCTGAATCTTTTTGAAAATGTAATGGCAGTGTGCTTACAATACAGTAACTTGAAACTAATGGATGACAACTTCCACTTTTCCTTCCCAGTGTAAGAACATCTTAATACACATGCAGTTCTCAAATAAAAAAAGCTGTTCTGTCTTCCCTGTATAAGACACACATGAAGTTTAATTCCTAGAATTCTACTTAATCTGGGGAAATTACTGTTCAGTCACCATTATCTTATCTCTTGTTGGTTTTGTTTTAGCTCTTCCAGTGAGTAGGTGTACATTTGGATTACTCCCGACATTTTAGTAATTACTTAAGTTTTCACTGACACAGATTTTACTAACTGTGGTCATCCACTTCTTTGTTGATCTGGCTTGTGAGTACTAAAATATACATCAACTTGCATCAAACTATTTTCAACTTGAGTGAAACAAATAAATCCTGGAAATTTTTACACTAAGAACAGTGTAAATGATGAAAAATATTTCATACAAGTACCATTTCCAGTTTTAAGTGGATTTACTTCAGTCTTGATCGGCTTGCTTTCTAGATCACATGCAGCAAAGATTTTAGTAAACAGAGTGACAGAATATCCTAAAACGTAATCATTCTGTTCCTGGTATTAGTAATAGTTGCAGGAAATAAGTTCTGTTCTTTCAAGTGCATTTTTACCAGAAATACAAGTCTAAGGGGCTCATCTCTGAAATATGGTAGATATAATAGGTAACATTTTTGTTACTCAAATTACAAAAATTTCCAGAAAACTAGGTGAGTATTAGAAATCATTCATTCATTAACTAAATACATTGAAATACATAACTGAATATATAGGCATGAATACATAAACAAAGGACAGAGATAGAGGTGTTTAATGCGTTCATTCCCTCTGTCTTCAGCGTGGAGGATGGACCCAGAGGGTCTCAGTGCCCTGAGCTGGAGGACCATGACTGTGAGAATTATCAACTCCCAATGAACTTTTGTGGGATCTGTTGCTCCAGCTGGATCCCTACAAATCTATGGGGCCTGAAAGGATTCATCCAGATTCCTCAAAGAACTAGCTGATGACACTGCAAAGCCTTTCTTGATGATTTCTGAGTCATCCTCAGAATCCAGAGAGGCTGGCTTCCGGTTGACTAGAAGGTAGCTAACATTGTCACAGTTTCCACATGGGTAAGAAGGAGGACCCTGGAAACTACACGACTGTCAGTCTCATTTCAGTGTCTGGTAAAATCATGGAAAATATTATTCTATATTAAATATATCAAAAAATGCCTGGAGGACAACACAGTCATCATTCACAGCCAGCATGGCTTCATGAGGGGAAAATTCTGTTTGTCAAACCTGTTTTCTTTGTACAAATGGGAAACTGATGATCTAGAAAAGCAAGGAAATGTATTCTTTTTGGACTTCAGCAAAGCTTTTGATACTGTCTCGCACAGTACCCTTCGGGACAAAACATCTCAACAGCTGGATAACTGTGTTGTGTGATGGGTGAGCAACACACTCATGAGTTGGGCCCAATGAGTTATAGTGAATGGGGTGACATCAGGCTGGTGTCCTGTCACTAGTGGGGTTCCACAGGGCTCCATTCACAGCCCTGTGCTCTTCAAAATACTCATTTCTGACTTGGATGAAGGACTCAAAGGAACACTAAGTTTGCCAAGGACACCAAACTGGGAGGAACCATTGACTCCCTCAAGGGCAGAGAGGCCCTCTAGAGAGACAAAGCAGAGGGCTGGGCAATCACCAGCCATATGAAGTTTAACAAGGGCAAGTGCTGGATTCTGCACTTGGGATAAAGTGACCCTGGCTGTGTTTACAGACTGGGGAGTGAGGGGCTGGAGAGCAGCCCCGTGGAAAGGGACCTGAAGGTCCTGGTCCGTGGCAAATTGAACATGAGTCAGCAGTGCCCTGACAGCCAGGAGGGCCGAGCGTGTCCAGGGGTGCATCAGCAACAGCATGGCCAGCCAGGGGGGGATTGTCCTGCTCTGCTCTGAGCTGGGGCAGCCTCACATTGAATATTGTGTGCAGTTTTGGGCTTTTAAAAATATGCAAAGGAGTGACATGAGAATGAGGAAGAATCTGGAGTCCCTTATGAAGAGGGGCTGAAATAATTTAATTTATTCAGCCTAGAAAAGAAGAAACTGAGGAGAGACCTAATTTCTGTCTTCAATATCCTCACAGTGCGAAGTGGAGGGATATGCACTGATCTCTCTGATGACCAGTGACAGCACTGGAGGAAATGGCATAAAGATGACACAAGGGAATTTTAGGCTGAATATCAGAAAAAGTTCTTTCATCCAAAGGTGGCTGGGCACTGGAACAGGCTCCCCAGGGAAGTGGACACAGCACCAAGCATGTCTGAGTTCAGGAAAGGTTTAGACAATGCTCTCAGTCACAGAATGTGAGTCTTGGAGTGTCTTGTGCAGTGCCAGAAGTTGAACCCAATGATCCTGATGAGTTCCTTCCAACTCAGCACATTCTATAGTTCTATGATTCTATAAACTACAGAAAAAAACATTCCCATCCATTATTATCCATAGCAAACTACTAAATCAAGGAAGAAAATGAAGAATATTATTATGTGTGCTTGGAAAAACTTGAGTGCCGTCATGATCCTTCCCAGTTTTCTGAGCATTCATGTTCAAGCAGAAGTGTGCAGCTTCTCACGCTCGTAAATGTAAACAGTGGACAATGTTTTGTAAATACTGCCCTTGTTATGAAATTACTTCTCCAAGAGAAGGGGAGGTTGAATGACAGCCTCCTAGACCAATGTGGGTGAGAGGTGGGATAACCACCCTCCAATCCATGGTCACCTTGCTACAGATATAGATATAATAAACAAAGCAGTCTCCTGCCCTGCTGCTCTGAACCCAGATCTTCTGTCTCCTAAGTGTTCTTATCTAGCAAAGCTCACGGTGATAATTGAACAAACAAATCATCTTTCCAAATGGCACAATTTGAAACAGAATGAGTATCTTGATTCACAGCCTCCTGTGACAGCAACCAGACAGAGCTACTACTAAAATGTTCAAGGTCATTTACTTAATTGTACTTATATTGGGCATTAGCTCAAAATAATTATGCAGAAAATTATTACTTATGTTCCCAAATTATCATTTGCTCTGAAAAGTTGTGTAGAGCAGAGAAATAATTTCTGTGTCTGTGTGCCTCCTTCTATAAATAAATGTCTACATTTCAGTTGCAATATAGTAAATCATCACATAAGTACAATTAAGCAGAAGCACTGAATGGTTTGTCTCAGTATGGACAAGTACTTCCTAAGAAAACCTTTTACAGAAAGCAGGTTCAAGTAGGAGTCTAACTTCACAGACTTCAAAACTTTGTGTCTTGCAGGCTGACAAGAATGCACAGTGACCATTCTATTTAATTTCATCATCGTTTTTATTAAATGGGTTTACATATGATTTTTTCCCCCTAAAAGCCATAAAGAAAGCAGAAGTAAAATAAGAGGAAAAACTTGTCTACTGTGCAGGTGAACGAGCACTAGAACAATTTGCCCAGAAAGGTTGTAGAGTATCCCTCACTGGAGATATTCAAGAACCATCCGGATGCAATCCTGTGCCATGTGCTCTAGCCATATGAGCAGGCGAGCTGGACCACATGATCCACTGTGGCCCCTTCTAACCTTGCCCATTCTGTGATTCTGTGAAAATATATTTTTGAACAATTTCTGTACTGAGCTTGAGTACACACACTTTCTTATTATAAATAAGACCATTATCTGGAAGATAAATCAAATTGTGTCAATAAGGTATATTAATGCCAGAACTCACTTAATAAAATATTAAGCATAAGAATCCTTTTGTTCAAAATAACTGTTTTATCTAAGAAAAACCAAAAAACCTGTTTTATCTGAAAATTGGTTCTCTTAACAAGATTTGAAGTCTTCTGAAATGTTTTCTCACCAAAAATCTTAGCCAAATCATTCACCATACGGAGACTGTCTTATTGTCTTTAAAATTCAGAAAAGTAGCTCAGAGGCTATACAATTTCCCATGGCATGATTACAGTTGTTGGATGGTATCCTGGTATGTACATATGGGACATGAACTGCTGCGCATTTTCATCTACTACTTGAAACATTTTTTAAAAAAGGAAGATAATAAATTTCACTCTACAACAGAAATACTCCAAACCTGGATTGGTAGAGTCAGGGCTACTTGTCATATAAAGTATTAAGTAGATCCCACTAAGTGTTTTGAGCGATTGACCATGCCTAGTCTTTAAAAAGACATAGATTAACTCAACTGTACTCTCTGAGGCCTGGGAGACTGATGATGTTGCAAGAAGTTCAGACATGAGGTAACTGCCTCTTTCTCACTCTCTCCATTTTTTTTTTTACATGCATATCAGCAATTACATGTAAAGTAATGTACTACTAATAATCTATCCTTTTCTCCCAGACTTTATGTGACCACGTATAAGTTTGGAAGGCACCTTTAAAAATGCTTTAGGCCCCTGTCACAGGCATGGATATTTTTCTCTGGATTAGATTTTTCAAAGTCTTATCCAATGTGGCCTTGAATACTTCCAAGGATGGGGTATAAACACATGGTTTGGCTAATCTGTTCCAGTGTCTTGCCACCCTCACTGTAAACATTTCCTTCCTTAAGTTCAGTGTAACCCTGCCTTCTTTCAGTTTAAACATATTTTTCCTCTTTCTGTCAGTACAGGTCCTGGTAAAAAGATTTTCTCTGTCTTTCTTGTAAATCCCCTTTATATATTGAAAGTCTACAATAAGGTTTGCCCAGACAATTTTCTTCTCCAGGCTGAGCAATTCCAACTCTCTCAGC
Source organism: Cisticola juncidis (assembly GCA_013400215.1). NCBI lineage: Eukaryota > Metazoa > Chordata > Aves > Passeriformes > Cisticolidae > Cisticola > Cisticola juncidis. Next base: position 951,311 of record VXBR01008864.1, on the reverse strand, counting down.
CTGATTCCAAAGGAGAGATATTCTACCCCACTGACTATTTTCACAGCCCTCTTCTGGACCTGCTCTAACAGTCCATGTCTTTCTTGCACTGTGAGCCACAGAGCTCCTCTGTTGATCCAACTAAATAAAGGATGAAATTTTTATCACTGTCTTCTTATTCATTCTGTGATAACTGGCACATATGGGTGTTTTTTATAAACTCTGAGCGAGACAGTTCAATCTTAGATTGGATCTATCCAAATCAGTGAGATGATGCAGAGGCAAACTCACAAAGCCAGATGTGCTACACAGTTGGGACGAGCTCTACAAAGGATGTGTGTGAAAATTAGTTAGAACTGCACAATCTATATCATTCAGAAACGTATGTGAACGCAACCAATTTATAAAGCTGGTGTTCTTCCCCCTTCACAATGCCCTTATCATAGTAGCTGGTCATTTAAATCCAAGTTTTTGTTTAGTTCAGCTATGGATTTTATGCTCATGCTTTGTTTTATGCCAGAGAATAGTATTGGGATGGAACATTTAACCCTTTAATGGATGCTTGAATTTTGCATTTTTATTTTCAAGTAGTTTTTACCAATCAATGTATCAGAAATTAAAGAAAACTCCAGTTCACATGGCTGCCAGTGTTGCAAGTTAAAGAAAAACTAAATATTTAAGGCTTTCAACATACTTTACAATGTTAATAGTAAACCTTTTGGAATATATTAAATTGTGAGTGTGCATAAAGGCATTGGAAATGTGGATACAAATTTTCTGCATATATTATTTTCATATTAAATAATTCTTATTTATCACAGAGACAGAAACACACACAAATGTTAATGTATTTCTAGCGTCACAGTAATGCAATAGCAATCGTAGCACGGATAAAAGCAAAATGTTTTTACATTCTGAGTGACTGCTGGTATATGAGGGAACAGTTAAGAGAGACTTTGCAGAAGAGGGTACAGATTCAGTGGAGTTAACAGAGACAAGGGGTAATGGCTTTAAATTGGAAGAGTAAACTGAGAGTAGGTTTAGAATAGATATTAAGAAATCTTCACTGTGAGGCTGTAAGACACTAGAACACGTTGTCCAGAGAAGCTGTGGCTGCCCCATCCCTGGAAGGTTTCAAGACCAGGTTGGAAGAGAGTTTAAAGCAATCTGGTCTACTGAAAGGTCCTCTGCCAGGCTGGAACTAGGTGATCTTTAAGCTTGCTTTCAATGCAAACCATTCTACCATTTTAAGATCCCCTTGTTTTCATCTGACATGAAAATATGTTTGTGTAGGAGCAAATTTTTCAGCTCCTGTCTCTGAAATGTATGCAAGCTTTACATGAATTAATAGTCAATTTTGACAGTAATATTGTTATGAAAATCTAGCAAAAGGTATTCTGAAAGATGTTTTTCATAGCTGCTGTTAGTCTTTGTAGAAGTACAAATGGCAAAAACTCCACAAACCCAGAGTACGAAATGAGGATTTAATTAATACTGCATTGTGCCAGAGAGTACAAACATACTAAGTCTGTGTATAAGGGGTAGCTGAATAAGAAAAGAAATGGATTAAAAATATTAATTAAGGCCCAAATCTTTTTTTCATACTGGAGCCTTCAGTCCTTTCTTTCTAACCATATCATCATACCTCACTTTCAGGCTGGATTATAAATTCTGGGAGGCATTTATATAACAGATAAGCTCTCCAGCAACAGCAGTTAATAACAATAATGAGTAACTATAATGAATCATGCCTCTGTTGGGGAGGTCCAATGTAACTAGGAAAGTTATGGCTAACATTTAGACTAGTTCTAAATTCACCTAATACTGAAGATGTTTTAATTCCTTAAGCTGACTCCACTTGAAAGTTCATATTGTCATGCAGTTAATGATCATATTGACTTTTAACTTTCGGAGACTGTCACCAGTTGATTATTGCAGGTGTCCCAAAATCACAGTAAGAAAATGCAAAATGTTACTGAAGAAAATTAAACCAAGGTAAGATTTCTATTTGCTTTATGAGCGATGCAGTTTGGAGCGCTTTCCTGTTTGGTTTTTTTCAACATGCACATCAAAGTAAGTAAATGAAATGAAATACTCACTCCTGTTATGTAACGAGGTCTATACTGGATGGTTCCAAATAAGCCAAGTATGACTATAATAATGTGTATAAAATTTGCGAGGATGGGTGCCCACTGATAACCAAGGAAGTCAAATATCTGCCTCTCGAGCACAGAAACCTATGATTAAAAAGCAAAAGCATAAATTGATTAGAACAAACCAGTAAACATATATGAAGGTATTTCCCCTTCCCATATTCAAGACAATTGCTCTGAGTTAAAAAAAATACTTGTCAGCAGTAAAATGAGTTTGAAATATTTCAATGTCTTGTTTTAATGAAAGCTGCACTTCTGACTGGTTACTGAGTTATATTCTACCAAGATACAAAACTGTTCACTGGAATGGTGTGTTTGCAGGAGGAGAAACACAAATCACTTTGTTATATACACCAGCAAATACTATAATGTTTTAGGGTATCTGAAACTACATGACAGGTTTATGACCTCTCTCAGCTACATTATTTCCTATCACAACACCATCCTTTAGCTTCGTCCTGTCTCTTCCAAGATCTCCCTGCATTTTGATTTTTATCTCTTCTCTCTATCCCAGCTATTTGTTAGTGGGTTTTTACCTATAACCAAATACATACAACTTTTTGACCTGGTAATGATTCTAGTTTACCTTCTTCCATTGTTACAAACATCAGCTTAAGTATAAACTCTCCCAAGACTCCAGATAAATAACTTAAAAAATCAATTGAGAAACAATCCCTGTTTGATGATTGCTATTTATAAGCAATACCATTCCAAACAGATAAATTAGATATTAGAAAAATTGCCTTCTTAGCAATATCAGTAGAAATAATTTCATAATTCCAATAGCAGGTGTTCCTTAGCTGGTGTTTTTATATTATGTAAAAATACTGTACTGTAGATGAACCCATAGGTAGAATGACAAGTTTTGACAAAAGTATCACTTCTGTTAATATCTAAAGGCAATGTAATGGTGAAGTGAATTTAGGCAGAAAGATCAAAGAGTTTCTCTAACAGCATTCTAACAATTTCACTAACTGGAATGGTGAATTGATGAACTTCATGAAAATTTGAATATTTAAAATAAAATAATATAATTTACAATAATTAAAATAACAGCAATGTAAACACCACACACCAAAAAAAAGGAAAAAGGAGAAAGAGAAAGAGAGAAAGGGAAAAAGAGAGAAAGAGAGAGAGAAAAAAGAAACAAAGAAAGAAAGAAAAAGAAAGAGAGAATGAAGAGAAAGAAATAAAGAGCAGATGGCTGTTTCTTGATTAACTTTCATTAAATAACAGGTGACTATTTACTGAGTTTATGTTATGCTGTGAATGAACTGAATTAGGTTTATTTGCCAACCACTCTGTTCATTTAAAAAACAACACCTTCTGAGATCAAATACCAAATGAGTAATTACCTACTGCTCTTGTATGATACAGCTATGGGAGAATTTTTCAATTTCATGCCACAGGCCACTATCACAATTTCATGCCACATAGTCCACTATAAACACTTTCTTTTTTAAATTAAGTAAGAAAACTTTTCATTAAATGACAGCCTACATTTACATCAGCATTATAAATGTAAAAAGGCTGTTAATTATATATTATGTACTGACACTTGTTGAACTTTGAGATGGAGACAGCCAAAATAATAGTGGGAAATGTAATGTAATTTCAAATTTGTAATTTACAGCCATGTAATTTCAAATTTGAGTGTTCATGTTTCATGTCAAACATTGAATTTCTCTTTTCAACAAAGACCCCTTTCACGTAATACGTTCTGTGACGTATAACCAGTTGAAGTATTTTGACTACCATTTTATTTTACATATTTATTGAAATAAATTATGTTCTTGCATTATCCAAAATCTTTCTGAACTGATTTGTGCTGTCCTACAACTCTCCCGAGCTGAGAAAAGTCAAAGAAGAGTTCCCAGAATCCCAAGACATGTCTAATGGTGACAATGGGATGAAGAAATAAAAGGAAGATCAAGCTGTATCAGAAACTTCACAAAAACTCAGATTGCCTGTGCTTCTAAGTTTATTATTAAGAGGTATTTCCTTGACTACAGACACAATAATTTATGTTTAAAAATATGCCAACATGTGGCATGAAGCAGTATTACATAGGTCAGTGTGAAGTCTATTAGGTGTATCAGGAAAACACCTGTTACATCTAAATGCTATTAAACAGGTAACAAAGGGAAAACATTCCCTCTGATCACAGAGCTCTTATTTTAATCAGATAAACAAAGAGTAAATGAGAGTAGCAGAGCAGTAGCAAAAAGAGTCTAGACTGTACACGCTTCTAGTTTAGAAACAGTTGAGATTCAGCAAACAAAAAACAATACATGGGAAGATGCAAATTATTCAAACAGCAGGAGATCATCCAGTTAAGTATGCCAATTACAGAGGAAAATTGCAGCATGCTAGTTAATTGTATAAAAAGTAGAAAACCTCATATCCTTAACACGACTTTTAGTCTAAAAGGAAACTGTGCTATCAATATGTTTTGTTTTGCTTGTCTTGGTGAAAGATGGAGTTCCATTAAAACTTATGGGACTGCACTGCACAAATACCTATTCTGAGAATCTCTCCTTTTCACACTCCAATGTACTCTTTGTTTTTTTCCCATTACTAGCAATTTCTTCAGTACCAAGTAACCACTCTCAGATTTTGTGATCACACTGAACTTAGGGTGAGTAAATACTAGAAAGCAGGGCACGAAAGGCAGGGGATAAATACAGAGAAAAAGACAAGTTTGCACCACTTCTGTCCATGTATATCTATCTCTCATTTGCCACAGGCAGACTTGCTATGAGATTTGCTCACATCACTTCAAGGAATCAGCTGTGTGTGGGGACTGCTGGACATGTGAAATAGCAGCACTCTGGTTGGGTATGCACAGATATAATGCTATGGAAATGCAACTCTTTCTTCAAAGATCACACTAACATGGCAAGGCACATCGTGGATTTATCAAACTGAAATTACAGGACAGAATTAGATCTTTATTCCCACTTCCTGGAGAGATGAAGGTGGAGACAAAATAAAACTCATTCACAAACAAACATAAATATAATACGGATTTTCTACATAAGTTACTTTTAAAAAAATCTCATTTGGTCTGTGTTTCTAAAAGGAGAAAAGTGGAAAGTAGGACAAAGTAGTGACAAAGACTATTAAAAATAGTATTATGTAGCTTCCTCCTCTTCCACAGATGTCAGAATCATAAGGGATTTCCTTACATAGCAAGAGAAAATATAGATTCTGATTTTGAAAGCATTTTATTCCTTTACTTCAAAATTTTTGGTTAAACAACTGCACTACTTCAAATCATACCTACTAGCTTCAAATGTTTAATGATCTTTCAAGGATATTACAGAGAGAAAGGAAAAAAGTAACAAAGAAATATTAATCTTTAAAGTTAAGGGATTTTCTTTCTCCTTCCTCAGGGGTTGGTATTGGTATTGTCAGTTTTAACATTTTTATTGACGAGGGCAGTGGGGTTTAGTGCACCCTCAGCAAGCTTGCTGACAGCACCAAGCTTTGTGGTGGAGTTGACATGCTGGAGGGAAGGGATGTCATCCAGAGAGACCTTGGCAGGCTTGAGAGGTCCATTTGTGTGAACCTCATAAAGTTCAACAAGGCCAAGAGCAAAGTCCTCCAACTGTCCTCCAGGGCAATTCCAAGCCCAAATACAGGCTGTGCAGAGCAGCCCTGGGTAGACAGACTTGAGGTTGTTTGTGGACAAGAAGCAAACCATTTTACTAATGCTTTATTTTTCCCAGACTCCTGCTAACTATTGTAAAAGTAAATACAAAATATAATGAACCCATATACTGTCAAATTGGCATAGCTCAAAAACTATTTCCAGATTCTTGTCAGAGGCTGATTGTTAATAGATTAACAGTGTTATTGACCTTGAGGGATCTATGAATTGAATTTCCAGAGGAAAATGAAAAAAATTTGGACATGATTCTTAAAGTATATGATTGGACTAGAATTTCAGACAGGAACCACAAAGGAGAAACCAGTCAAAAGATGATTTATAACACCAACTCCAAAATGGAAAATGACTAAGTGCCTTTGCTCAGACAGGTCCTTGAGAAAAAAACTCAACCATGACTACTTTACAATGATACAGAATCTAAACTTTGCACTGATATAAATTAAAGTGCACATAGGTAGACATACACAAGAGGATATGTACAGCCCCTGCCAGCCAAAGTCCTTGGACAGCAAACACAGTACACAGACATTCAGCACACAGGGCTGGGGCAGGGTCACAAAACTGGCTGAGGGGTGGCAACAGGCTCTCAGTAAACTCCAAAGGAAGAGTATTAGCTTAAATTACAGTGCAGGAGAATTAAACAACCGTGGTTTATATCATTGATTGATGCATGCTAAGAATGAGCTAAAGAAATTAAGCTCTAAACACTAACTTGTTACGTCCCCTCAGCAAAAATTGTATCAGATGCCCACACCATCTGATAATTCACTTCTGCTTTTAAGCTAGCTTTAAAAGTTTTTTAAATGACTTTCACTTCTTGCTCTATGGCATAAAAAATTAAAAAGACTCAAATAAATACAAGTATTTTTGGGCTTTTAGCTTATGAATGATTTCTAATGCTAAAGCCTGCCTGCATGACTACAATATCCCCAGCTAACACTCCTCCAGCACTTCCATCATTTTGAGGCAGAATGCATTTATTTGTGCCATTCCTTAGAGAGATTAATTTAATTTTTCATCAAAATTTCAGATCGTATCCTGAGATAGAGGGCCCAGTTACTCAGAAAATTCTCCACAGTCATCCAGCAGAAAAACAAATTAATATTTTGAAAGTCAAATCTACACAAAATTCACATACACATGTCGAAGTGTGCATGCACATGTGAGAAAAGTCCTTCACTGCAAGACAGCAGAGTAAATAAAAACAAGTTGGGGTGGTGGTTTGTTTTTTTTTTGGGTTTTTTTTGGTTTTTTTTTTTTTTTTTTTTTTTTTTTTTTCTGTTGTTGTTGTTGTTTTTTTTTTCTGTTGTTGTTGTTGTTGTTGTTGTTGTTGTTTTTGTAAGAAAAAAGGCAACATTAAAATGAAGCCCTGTGAAGAGCTGTGGACACAGTGGTGTTCTCAGCACATGTAATATAAACCATCAAAACCATAGCCAGAACAGGTAATTCAAGTTAAAATCAAGAAGGAATTAGTTTCCATTTGTCCATTCATTCCTCAAAGGAGTCACATATATAACACTAAGCCACCATCCTTTATCCATGTGATGTTGCTGAGAGAAGGAAAAGGCCTTCACCACACTTGATAAGAAGGTAATCATAGTTTTTAAAAATCCTGTGTAGGACCACATTCCCGCATAGTGTTGTGTATAAGTGGATTTCTGCTGTGACCTACTAAGGACAACCAACCTCTCCACAGGGACAGAGTGCATTCTTAGTCTCAGCTGCTGCCTTCCCTAACTGAGCACAGCAATAATAATAAAATGGCACACACAAGTCTTCTACAGAAGGTTTACTGTTATGAAGTACTGAGAAGCATATGTACACAGCATTGTAGAGTTAACTGTGCCTCAAATATCCATAGTTTTTACTGTACAAGACCAAATTCACTTTAGCTAATATTTAAAACAACAACAAAAATCCAGAATTTCTGGGGTATATTAGATTTAAATACTCTTGAAACCAGCAGAGCATTTCAGTTCATTTATTTGTTTCAATTGCACACTTGATCCCAATGAGTTGCTTAGATGGGTTAGAGCCTTAAGTCCATGACCCAATTTAGATACCAAATATTAAAATCAGGGTACAGCAAATTTTGTGTGTGTGTATGCTTTAAGACAATAGAGTTACTTGTTTCTGGCTGGCCACCAGTAGCAAGACTTAAAGATGTGTCAGAACACATTCTTTTCGTGTGTCTGAAAGAAAACTTAAAAAATCCATTTCATGTAAATTCTTCTACCCATGAAACTAACAGGAAGTTAGTAGTTCAGCTACAGGATGAACATTAGCAACAGGTGCTAGGTAGAAGTTTTAATCCTTGTAACATATTTTATTTCCTGTTCATGAACACTTGCAATAAAAAATCTGTGTATTATTTAATAAGACATATTTGCACTTCACCAAATCCAGGGAGAGGTGCATAAAAGTGATTTGCTCTCAAACTGATAAACTGGGTCAACTTATGAGGTTCTTTTTTACCTCAAAACCAAGAAAATGTTATAGCACAAAATACTCAGCTGCCAAGTCCCAACAAGGGAGTGAAACAAGAAGGCTAGCTGTGACAGTGGCCAAAGGAGGGATTGTGACAGATGGGTTAGTGACCACCAGTGGGAATCAGTTTAAACACTACCAACACAGGAGTTTCCTTCCATCTCTTTGGCTGACCCTTATTTCTCCCTCCATCTCTCTCTCTTAATTTTTCTCTCTTTCTTCCCTTTCTAGCAAGAACATCGAAGCACTGGCAGCCACACCTCGCTTTAAGATGGCAAAATTAAATTTTACTGACACTGCTGAGAAAGCTTGAATGAATTCTAAATGTAAAAATTAAGATTTAATAATAATTTATAAATGAATAGCCTGAAATGCCTGCAGTAAAGCCTGAAGGCAAAATCAAGCATTCAGAGATCATTTAGAAATTTTAGCCTTATCAAATACTTTCAAATTTTTTCTGTCTTTATGGAGATATTTAACAATAAAATAGGTCTTGGTTTCAATCAAAAAGATACAACCAGTTTCTATACAGTGGCTCAAATTATACTACATGACATTTGTAAACTCAAGAAAGAAGTGATAATGCTCTCATGGAATTTACAGAAGGAAGTGTCTCAGGTATCTTCAGGTAGTGAACCTATCTTCTGTGTATGATTCTCAGTCCAGAACAAACTGTGGCTTAATACCTGAAAAAAAAAAATTACCCTGTAATAGCAGCATAAAATTAGTCTCTAGTTCTCAGCAGTAAAGGCACACCTGTAAGTAACCTCATTAGCCAAATTATTTTGAGTGGAGTTGGCAGGGATCATTCATTATCTCATCAGGACTGAGTCTCATAATAATAAGAAGCAGGCATCCAGTACCAGAGGACTCGATCAAGTGAAAATGGCCAATCTAGAGTCACTAGTTGTTGTGTCCTAGTGGTTTTATTTGTATGCAGGCATATAAGTGTCCACAAAGCAAGAGAGAGAATGACATGGTGAGAGAATGACAAGTAGTCCATGTCAGAACTGTAGGGCACAGAGGGCTCCTTTGTAATCTCTCATTCCACAACTAAACCTGGATAAGCAGAATGCCGACTTTACTGTCCTTACAGAGATCTCTCTCTTAAGCTTCCACAGCCTCCTGTGTAATCATTATTACCACACAGAATATTTGAAGCACCTGCTTCATTTTCATGCCTTGGCATCACCTGAAAACTACATATTTAAACTATGCAGACCACCTTATGGAAGAAAGCTAATTGACATCAGTTATAGACGGAAAAGTTTCTACCTGCTGATCTTTGCCTATTACCCGTGTACAAAGCCATCCATCTTTAGGGAACTCCAAGTACTGTGGAAGGCATCAAGGCATCTTCTCTGCAACATGACTACCTACAGTTAGACTTGTCATCTGGTCTCTACACAGAGTCCAAAGGAGGAGCACAAGGTCTCAGATCTTATCTTCCAGATATTCAGTGTTCCCAATTCCCAGGTCCAGTGCCTTTGAATTCAATAGCAGCTAGGGAACACCAATTATTGTCTACAACCTCTACAACCCAGTTCTACAAACATACGTTTCTAGCCAAAGCATCAAGGGTTTTTGTTGTTTTGTGGGGGTTTTTTTTTGGGTTTTTTTTTTTTTTTTTGGGGGGGGTGGTTTTTTTTTGGGGGTTTTTTTTTTTTTTTTTGGGGGGGGTGGTTTTTTTTTGGGGGTTTTTTTTTTTTTTTTTGGGGGGGGTTGTTTTCTTTTGTGGGATTTTTTTTTTTGTTTGTTTTTGGGCAGTTTTTTGTTTTTGTTTTTGGTTGGTTGGTTGGTTTTGGTTTTGGTTTGTTTTTTAGATAAAGAAAATGTGGTATTCTCATGGGCTAGTTCAATACTTAATTCAACTCAAGAATTGTTGATTGGAACCAGCTAATTTGCATCATATTTCAATATTTCATAATTTTTCTTCAATCTTCTTTGGAACACGATTATAAGGGGGAAAAGGCAGCATATGAAGCCCTCTGTGCTGTCATTGTCATTACAGGAAAAGTCTAGGTCATTCCAACTTCCATGCACTGCTAGAGTGAATCAGTCAGACACTGCACCCATTGAATATTTCAACAAAAACACAATGGTGTGGGTTTTTCTTGATTTTATGAAACAATATTTTTAAATAAGTGGGACCCTAAGCTTTCTGTTTTGAAAAAAATACAAAACCTATCACCTTCCCCTGGAAACACGGCATCTGTAATATAAGTAAACAATAGTCTCATTCTCTAACCTTTTCCAACACTAACACTTCAATAAAATTAAGAAGCAGTCTGATCATTCCTTTTCCCCCATGACAAATGCAATGAATATAAAGCTAGTCTGCAATGAGTAATGTACTAATTAAGTGTGCTGAACTCTTTTTAGTAGCCAATTCATGTATGGACACAAATATTTTCTTCTCTTAATACATTCTGTCTGAAATCCTATCTGTTTGCATCCAAGCTTTATCAACTTAAAAAGTAGCAAATACAGAAAAAAGGGATAACTAAAACCAAGCTCCACCTTGGTGAGCTGCAAAGCTCTCCTCCAGTCTGTTAAACTGGAAAGTTAAAATATAAGGGACAAGGAAGGGGATAGATGCAAAGCTCTGACAAAAGAATAAACACAAAAGAAGACTGCTTGATATATCATATGGAGCTAATAGGTGTTAGTAGTGATGAAAATGGTGTAAAAATATATATTTCCATGTAAGTAGATTGTCCAGAAAAAATGTATTTGGAATAAAATTAAAGTTTTCAAGAGAAAGGGATATACTGGAAAAGAAGCAGAGATACTGAAGATGGATATAATAGGCCTGCTTATTTGCATAAATGTTTATTGCAGTCAAAAACATTTATCTGAGAATAATTTACATCAACTAATTTAAGACCAAAATCAGATTTTTACTGGGTGTTTATTTTGTGTATTGAAGGCTAGTGTTGTGTCCTGGATTAAACTCATTTGCTTGCCCAAATTATGCACTCAAGCACAGCGGCACATTCTCAGAAGATATTTTAATTATGACAATATTGTTAAATACCTAAAATAAGCCTTTTTTTCTTCTGTTCTTCATATGGTAAAAATTGATAAAAAATATTATACTTCCCTGTATTGAAAGAAGAATAGCATCCATTTGCTGACACCACTTGGTTCCTTAACACTGTGAGGAAGACTGGAGAGGGCTGCCTAACAAACCTGCACGGGTGACATGATGGTGTTTGTGGAAGGCTTTTTCCTCATAAGGAGAGCCAATCACAAACAGTAAATCAAAAATTGCTTCCTTGTCAGAATTTATCCCCCACCCTCCTGGATTTGCCTTTGAATCTTTGTTTCCCCCACCTTCCAATTTGGTTTCTTTAATTCAGTGCCCACAGCAGTTCCTCTTGGAAGCAGCCAAAGCTATAATCTAGGACTGCTGCAAGCTCTCCTGCAGCAGAGGCCTGTCCCTGCCAATAGCTGTCATCATTCAAGTGGCACTTGCTGGCAAGATAGCACAGAGTTACAGCAATTTCTTGCCACTTTTTCATACCTCATATCCCCAGCTGTTCCAAGGGGGTGATCACCTTGCTGGCTTCATGAGGTCTAGAAAACACAGCAATAATTATTGTGCTGGCAGTGCTGAAGGCAGCCAGCATCACTAAGGCAGGAATTGGAATGCAGCCCAACCAACATAGCAGAATCTACTAATTTGTTGCACTGAATATTTGGTTGTAAGAAATAATCATGAGTCTTGTGATAGACTATGAAAGGCAAATTACATTGTCTGAGCCAGAGCCTTCTACAGTGCCTAGCAAACCCCCCTCAAAACAACAAACTAACAAACAAAAAACACCCCCAAAAACCCAATCAACAACAACAAATCCAGAAGCAAAACTGAACCTGACAATTTTGGGTTAGCTGCTGAAATCTAGCTCTTTAAATGCCCTGGCTTGTCAGCAAATTACTGCCTTGAATTTACAAAAAAAAAAAAAAAAAAATCTTCTACCTGTCAAAAAAGGATGTGTTTATAATTGATTTTGACCAATTCTGTGTGTATTACACTAGGAAGGGAAGACCAACAGCATTCACTTTAATTTCATATTGCATGATACCTTACAAAAATTGTGAAAGTTCAACAGTTAACCTTTCTTCCTATAAATGTATTAGTCAATGTTTTAAATGATGCATGTCTACGACACTCTAATCCCTGCTAGACAGCAGCTTTTAATACAATTATTTGAAGGCAACTACAGAATCTTTTCCAAAGCAAACTCCTATTATTAATGGAAAAAATAGGAAAAAATAACATTTACATAAGACCAAATGCCTGAGCATTTCTTAGTGGTATAGGTGATCTCTCTAGAGAGAGTATTTTTAACTCAAGGAGAAGATAATCTGATAATATTGTGCTTGCTGCTTTTCTGCTAGGGCAACAGCAAACCTTTATGCAATGAATGCAGCACTGGCTGGTTCCTGCTTTGTGCTGCATGGAGCTGCTTTGACTGTGGTAAGGGTTTACCCAGTGGTTTGCCCCTAGCCTGACGACACACTGATTGGAATTCCATTTACAGGGAAGATAGGGGAAACTGCTGCCCCTAGAAAACGAGTCAGTTAGGTGGAAAAGGAACTTCGGTTAGTGAGAACTGCCTTCTTTCTAAGCAGGAAAACTAAATGAAGCAGAATCAACCTCTTTCACCCCTGCTGCTCTGTTACCTCAGCCAAGGAAAAAAAGGATCAATGCCCATTCAAGATGCCCTGGTATTGACAAATAATTCTACATTGGAGAGAAGAAGGAATAGATAAAGCTTGTGCACATCTGAGAATACAGGAGGAAAAAACAGGAGTCATCAGATTTTCCAGTAACATATCTCACTATACAAAGTAAATTATGGTGAAAAATAAAACTTTAGGGTAAAGACAACTTTGTACTCCGGGAGACCAATCAAAGTGCCCCCAGATTTCCTACATTTCTGTTGAGAACTGACTATGATTGTCAGCACCAATAATATTTTTAGGGATGTTCATGTCCTTTCTTTGTGAGAAGCTCAGGTAGGAACTATCGATTCCTGCATAGCTGCTCTCCTCTAGTTGGAACTGTCTTCCCTGTTGTGGAGAGTGCTGCTAAACTTTTAGTCTCCTCCTTCATCCTCTGCCTGGCAGGTTTCACCCCACACATGGCTGTAAAATCCTTTGAGCCAAGTAAATAGATCTTCCTCTTTTAAGGATACTGTCTTAGAAAAGAAGCCACTGGCCCATCCCAGCCATAACTTCTATTTAGAAAGCAAAGGTGAGGTTGAATCTATCTAATCTAGGACTCTTAGCTTCAGTCTACATTTTAGGTATTGAATCTTCACCAAATTTCGGGTATATTGAATTAAAGTGTCACTGTAGGCCTCCAGAGGCAAATCCATTCTGATGAAGTGCAGGTACCTAAGCAAGACAAAATGAATATCATCCATCCATTTAATCTAGAAGAAACATAATTATTACTAAGTTAATCAATACATGTGATAGTCCAGGAATAGACTACTGGGGTCTGTGCTGTTCCAGGGACTGCCACAGATTCCCTATGGGATTCAAACAAAATCTTTTAGCTTCAAGGTAACACAGTTAGGCAGTATTTAAATCCTGATGTCAAAATGAAGCCATGTAGAAATTTAAATTTCATTGACTTTCTCTAATTTACCTAACTTAGTTAGGCAATTGTGAATATTTTATTTTGTTTAATCTGTAAGGTGAAAGATGTTCAAAGGCAAGTATTAACTTTCAGCATTATTATACACTGGACTTTCTCTTCCATTCTTCTAAAAGTATGCCAGGAGTTAGAGGTGAGACCAACAAATATCTTGTCAACAATCAGTGTGATGGAGCATAAATTTGCTCAAATGCTATTTGACCAGCTTCTTATCTTCCTGTATGGAATATTACAGGTTTGCAAAAGCAAACAAACAAACAAACAAAAAAACCCCAACCTGAATAATGCAATTTGTTATGGGAGAATTAAACGTTATTTTTGCTAAAAAATGTTCATAATCAGTGACTGAATCTTCCCAGTACAATTTCTTTCATAAAGCTTCAGCAACACTGAACACTTGAAAGAAGTATGTTGTAATAGGAAGTTATGTGGAAAAGTGCTGAAACTTTATGTCTATCCAAATTTGCAAGGTAGACAGTATTAAAATTGCCAGAATAATGTTGGAAAGGAAATTACAACAGTGAATGACTAGGCATCAAAATGACAGATGAAATGAAGTCCTGATAAATGCAAAATTATGTGCCTCCATGGGAAAGAATATTTACCCTACACAGTGGATGATTCTAAAATAATAAACACTACTCAGGAAATTATAAAATTACTCCAGAATATTAGCATAAAATGTCAGCCTGGTGACAAACAAACCCCAAATTTTAGAAATCATTAAGAAAGAGTGGGCAATGAAACAGAAAACTGCACTATCAAAGAGAGCACCACACTTGCAATAATAGATACAGTAAAGCTGGAAAAGTACAAAGAAATATAAGTGGGATTACCAGGATAGTGGAAGATTTCTACTGAGGACAGACTAAACCAATTAGGACTCTTGAAGTCAGAAAAGAGGGAGCTGTAGGGAATTATGTAAAACTCTTTAAAATCAAGGCTTGCATGAAGTAAATAGGTAAGGAGCAAGTTTTATTACTTTTTCTAGCACTAGCCATAGAAGCAGTTGGTTGCAATGAAGTGAGAAAAACTGAAAAGAAGAGAAGGAAATATATTTTCACAGGATTAATAATGAACCTGGGAAATATATTTCCACAGGCTTTTGTGTTTTAGACAGAAAAAATCAGATAATTTCATGGAAAATTAGTCCATTGATAGCAGATAAAAATGATGGTCTTGCTACAGCTCTTGGTTTAAGAAGTTTCATATTTACCAAATGCTGAAAGCTGAGAGGGTAAATTGAAGGAATGACCATGCTCTACAGGGTCTTGCACTGTTCACTAGGCAACTGCAACTGGCTGCTGCTTGAGGCAAATTTTCGAGCTCAGGTGATCTTTTGTTCTCATCTAACATGGCTTTTTTATCTTCCATTTGAAACAGCTTACAGGTTTGGGTTTGGTCGGGTTGTTTGGTTGTTGGTTTTTTTGTTTCCTTTTTTTTTTTTTTCCCAATTTAAACTGCAATGATATGACTGCAAAATCACAAACCTTATTACCTTATTAAAATTGTGCCCATTGATGGCATATGAGAATATGTATACTTATGCTTCAGTCACAGAACATTCTGCCTTCAGACACATGGACTCTGAAGTGTTAAGATTTAAACTGGGTTGGGAACAAAACCAATATGATCTAAAATCATACTGCCTGAACTTGTTTATAAAATTAATTTTAAACATGATCATTTTGGAGACATTATCTGCTTACATTTCAGAAACTGTGCAGGACAGTAATCTCTCTCAGGTCCTGTAGAAAGCTGCTCTCTAGTGGCTAATTGGAAAGACCAAGAATTAGGAAAGTATAAAATGAAATCACTTCCTTTATTTACAAGTCCTTATCCATTTGTTTTAATTTTCAGCTTATTGCACACATACTGTGTGTCACAAACTGTGACTTTGAACAGCACTAATTCAAAACTTTTGAATAATACTGTAAAAGGCTCCATTTATGGAGGGGCAAAGAGGGAGGGCAAAGCTGAGGAGCAACTCATTTTATTTGTAGATAAAATGAGACTACAAGAAACCTACTTCACATTTGGATTTAGTAATCTTTTGTGATGGGTAACTTTTGTCTATCCTGGGATAAATATTGCTGATCCTACTCAGCTATTCCTCTTCAATTGTTCAGATCCTCTATGGTCATTAGCAAGCCTTCATATATAATTAAATAATTTTGGAGTCCTGTAACTGTGCCTTTTATCCAATGACTCTTGTAAAAGGACATGAAACACCACTATCTTAATTTTAAAAATAAGGACTTGAAGAACAAGTGGGCTAGAGATCTACCAAAATTCACCCAGCTGAGTACAGCAGCATGGAGCTGAAAGTGAAGTACGCAGTCTCTGCTTGCACTGAAGACAAGATTTAGGTGGCACTTTTCTTTTGTTATGAAGAACCTGAAGAGAGCCATCTACCCATTTCTAATAAACATCTGTTACTTATATTATTATCTGGTTCTAATAATGTATGCCATGAAAAAACACAAGACTGTCAGGTACATGAACAATAAATTGATGGTGATACTAAAATTTTTAAAGCACATGAAATATAAACCATTTCTTATTTTAATTAGCCCCTTCATATCAGCACAGCTAGCGTGACACCAAGAGGTGACACATCTGGTGAGATATGTATCTACAGGATACACTCCCACTCAATACTGTCATTGTAATAAGAACAAACCAGACAGTGTACTTTGAAATGAAAAAAATGAAAAAAATATCACTCAGATGTGGCAGGTTAGTGCCACATCATGCAAGCTAGAGCACAAGACAGAAAAAGTCTTTTGCAAGCTTAAAGTGCAATATTTTGAAGAGAAAATATATATTAAGTCTGGACAGGAAGAAAAGAATGGCTGATGGAAGACTTCATTGCATGCTTCATGAGCCACCCACCAACCACTGCATGTTGGCCAGTTAAAAAGCTGCACCTCATTAAGTTTTAAAAGGGAAGGTGAATTTTGCACTAGTGGAGAAGTGCAGTGATTTTGGTTACCAATGAATAGCTGTCTCTAAACAAAAGAAATTCAAGCTCTGCTTTGAAAAGGGCAGACATAACTGAAATAATGAGTTGGGGGAAAGGCACACAAGACATCACAGATAACCATCCTTTTAGTTTTTCTATAGAACTAATCTTAAACTTGAAGCTTTTCATACCTAAACTAGTGATCCATTTGCTATAGACCAGAGAATATGAATGAACACAAACTCATAAGTTGGTTGGACAAGGGAGTTTCCTAGGACTTTGCACAGTTTCCTTGAAATGCAGGTAGCTAAGAGTTCTAGTCTCCCTGACTTTTTAAAATTGTGTTATGCTATACAATACATATCTTCTTAGAACAAAAACATTAAAATAAACAAGTTTTTTTTCAAGAGACCTCCAAATCACAATTACAGCACCTCCTTCTTGTGAAGCTGCAAACAGAAATGACTAGTGATAACAGAAAACACAGTTGGTATCAGAAGTCTATAGAAAAACTGCATTATTGCAGTAATACAGCAATTCCACTGCCTTGGAAAGCAGCAGTGATATCAATGGCAAACAGGTAATGATTAAAAACAACACAAATCTGAACACAGAAAGTACTAAGGTAGGGAATCAAACTTCTTTTCTTGCTATTTAAAGGTAGCAAACACATTTTTAAGCTGAACCAGGCTGGAACTTAGCATTTGCAAAAAAGGTGACTTATGTACATATATAACATGAGCTTACAAATCAGTGCTTATGACTGTGGTTTTTTACACATTTGGTTCATTAACCTAGGCAATGGGAAATATAATTCCACCTGTATTTAGATGTTATGACTACCATAACAGGCAAGCTATTAATATTGTCTGAGGGATAACATCATCAGATATCTCAACAGAATCAAAATAATATGAAACAATACACTGCACTGTAGAAAAAAAAAAAAATCAACACTTTTAATTTTTTATGAATACTTGAGATAGTGCTAAGACACAGAGAGGTTTATGATCTTATGGTATATGCTAAGGTGATATTTTTTCATATCGAATGTGTTTCTTAACTTGAGCTGTTCCACCATGTCACTGTGCTCTTCATTCTGTCCTTCACTGGCAAAACTATGTAGAATTGAAGAATCCTAGAGTGTGTTTTATGGGCTTTTGCCTCACACAAGTTTGTGTGGCTGCAATACTGCTAGGGCAGCATTTCATCACTAAATCTGATTAAACTATTGTAATCCCATTCAGGTACATAGCAGATATTGTCGCAAAAAATAGAAGTCATTAAACTAGTACTGTTCACTCTCTATATACTTTCTTCAGGAGATTTTTTATGAGAAGTTCGCTCAGATTTTGGTGTTTACCTTTTTATTTATTTAAATTACCACTATAAATTATGACATATGCCATTAGTAAACAGAATTAAAAGCCTCATAGGTATAACAAGTATGAAGCTTAGCCATGAAAAAAAATCAGATGAAAGAAATTGTCTATAACTCACACTGTTTTCATTGTAGTACTGTTAATTAATTAACATTTTACTTGTAAATCTATGCTGGGTGCCCAGGCAGTGGGCCAGTTCCAGTGGGCTCCAACTCACCCATCCTTGGGCAAGGCTGAGCCCCCAGACACGATGGCAGTGCCTTGGGGAAGTATGTGTAGGGATGGGCAGGACACAGCCCATGAGCATTAATGAGAAGAAAAAGGTGTGAGAAACAGCCCTCTGAGGCCCAGGATGGAGGTGGGGAGGAGGAGGTGTTCCATGTGCCTGGACAGAGTTTCCTGCAGTCCCTGGAGAGGCCAGCTGGAGCAGGGAAACAGCGAAAGGCAGGAGTTAGGATCTGTCATGGGCTGATCCTAACCCCCTATTCCCCATCCCCATGCACCAGTCAGGGTGGAGAGGTAGAGGAGTTGGGAATGACAGAGTGCAGGGAGAAATGGGAGAAAAAGCCAGGCAAATGGTAAAGTGTTTCATTTTTGTTTCCCACCATCCAAATCCATTTTAATTGGCAAAAAATGTAGGTAATTTTTTTCCCCAAGTTACATCTGTTTTCTCCTTGACAGTAATTGGTGAGTGTTCTCCTTGCCTTTATCTTGGCTCACGAGCATTTTCATCTAATTTTTTTGCCCCTGTTCTGTTGAGGGAGTGAGAACAACTGGTGAGCACATGGCAGCTGGCCAAGGTCAGCCCACCACACAGATATGACAAACTTAAAAGCAGAACGAAAAATGCTGCTCTTAATAATTATGATTCTGATTAAAGATTTCTTACTATTTTCATAATGGTTCCCTATTCTTGCAGAAGTCCATAAAAACTGCAGCTGGTGGTTCAGCACCTCTGGGGCTCTCAATTTTCAAAAAAATCTTTGCTCAGAAATAGTTTACACCAATTATATGTACACATAGCATAACAGCTTGTATTAGTAAAAGTATATCATTGATCAAAATGTCTTTGCAGGAAATTTTTGTGGCTTTCCAAAATTTGATGAATCTGCATGAAAAACACTTTTTAAAAATCAGGAACTAAAGGGCTTCTGGAACTATAGTGATTTTATTCTACCTTAACTTACCTGACTTATTCTATGAAGCCTTCAATTATTTTGGTTGAGCTTGCCTTGTCTTGCTGGCCTTTATAGAAAACAGAAGGCACAAAAGATAACTGATGTTTCCCCATCTGTTTCCTTAATAAATGCCCTTTGCTACAAAGGACTGGTGTGCAGACAAGAAAATAGGACTCACTTATCAAACGCTACACTCAGTGCCGCCAGAGATCCAAGCTGTGTTTTGATAAGGATTTCCTGGTTGATGTGACAAATTTCTGCCTGATTCTCAGAGGTATCTTAGGCACCTGGCGAAAACACTTCATCCAGATCATGAAAACAAATCACTTTTAATTAGTAAAGACCTAAGCCCATCTCTAATCTGCCCCCAGAAAACAAAATAAAACAAAACAAAACAAAAATCTCCAACTAAAATAAAATACATCTGGCTCTGACATTTGGAAACATGATGCCATGCTATTTCCTAAAGGCTCAAACGACAAGACTACATAACAGAAAAAAGGCCAAAATCAAAACCTGACTTGTATGTAAACATAAACCCTTCAATTTGCAATCAGAAAAACCCGTAAGTGATTACTCCAGTCAATGCTCATAAGTGATTAGTCTGGTTTTGGATAAATTTTTAAATCCAGCTGTATGAAATCAGGAAATGTTTTCAAATACACACTGGTAACAGCATTTTTTTTCTGGTCAGATATTTTATTACAGATAAGGACTTGTATCTTTAAACAAAAAGAAAAGAATCTGGATGCAGCCATTATTTAAACTTCCCTACCGTTACTAATTTCATCATACTAGATCTTTCCAATGTAATTGGCCAAAAGGGCTTTGCATGCCAATGCTGTGATTGCAAAGTACTCTATCAAGGATGCTGCAGTCCCTGCACCACGCATTGAATCTGTCCCCTCTCGTGTCTCTGGCTTTCTCCACAATACCCTATGTTACCACATAACACTGGCTCCTCATCGTTTTTACCTCAGACAAAGAAAATCCAGACAACGGGCTCTCAGACATGCTGCAGTCATAGGAGCACCATTTACAAAAATAGTTTTTAAAAAATATTCACAATCAAGTTGAAAGAATCAATTTATCCTGCTTCACTCAGAATAACCCAATTATTCAGGTGCCATGTGTATGATGTCTTTTTTGGCACTGTGTGTTATAAGCCACTGCCAGAGGCAGAACTTTGAGATAAATCAATGATCATTCCCACATACCAAACCAAGAAACTGTAAACAGGGTGAGGCACGTTCCACCTTAAATGCCTGCAGCATCTCCCCTATGTCTTAGTAAGGAGTGAGGGTCTCTGACTGGATAAGTCCTGATAGCCTGGGAAGGAAGCAATAATTTCCCAGAGAGCTATCACTCTGGAGAAAGTAGCGAGGAGAGAAAAGGGTTTATGGACTAAAAAGCTCATTGGCAAAAGGTCAAACAGTAGATGAGTATAATTCTTCAAGGACAAAAGACAAGAAGATATTGAAAATGTTACTTTACAAAGCAAAAGAAAAAGCAAACACAAACTGGTGAAAGAGTTGAGACAAAAAAAAATCTGTGGCATAACAATTAGACAATTTTTTTGGTGTTTTTCTTGACGGACTGAAGTTTCTGGATTTGAAATAGTTCTTTTGGAAAAAGATCTCCTGAATTGGTTTTATAGATTACTTCTCTGGATCACTCTAACAATTTGCAGAATTGCAAGAGTGAGGATAATTATAATTCTCAAACCGTGGGTATTATTGTCTCTGCTACTACTGAAAATGGATCAATAAAATTAACCTAACATCTGAAACAGGAACAGAAAAAAAATGCTATCTTGCTCTTCTTGTGAAGACAAGAGATTTTGGGACATTTTTCCCTTCACTGTTAAAAAAAAACCACCTTACAATAAAAAAGTATGTATTTATAAATAATTTATAAAGTATTTATAAAATATCTTGGGAGTGACACACCATGAAGAAGTTTTCAATTCTGAATTCTTCCTGAGATCAACGTATACAGGATTGTGTTTTTCTTTTGTATGCACTTTGTATTATCTAAAAATGGCAAATTTTTAATAATCTTTGTTGAAATTAGTACACTGTGTAATTATATTTTACTGTCAATGAACCTTTGGTAAGTCCTCAGCCAAGCATTTCAGAAATTGTCTTTCAATCCATAAAATCGCTCTCTCTCTCTTTCTCTCTCTCTCTCACTCTCACTCCTTTTTTTTCTCCTACTTCATAGGGTTGAAAAAGGGTAACCAAAACATACCCATCTCAAAGTTTTCTATAGCAGGCCTAACTCACACCTTTAGCAAGCACGGAAGATTAATTGAAACATCCTTGAAACCATTGCTGCATTGACATTTACAGCACAGATTTCTTTGTGACACACTGCTACCTCAGTTTCAATACGACTTCTCTGACCTGAAGAAAAAGGATTGATATATAGACATTAAATCTGACCAACTGTAGTGATGGGCAGACCATCTAAATCACTGTCCTTAAACCAGCACTGTCACAATAGCCTTGATCCCTGTTCTGTCCTTTATGACCTTCTGACTGTCTAGCAATAAGTCCAGCTACTAGTGTCAACCCAGAGTCTTCAAAAGCACTCTGTACCTCCTTCCCAGGGAGCAATGACCTGAGGAAAAGACAAGATTACACTGCGGTGGTTCTGAGTCACGTCCACACAGAAAGGTGCATCTGAAGGTACTCTGAATGGGTGTTGTTGAATTAGTGCCACCAAGCAGGCAGCAAGCAATACTCAGGAGATCAAGAAAAGATATGCACCTCAAACAGAGTTCAAAATTTTATGTGCAGTGTTAATTTATATCCTTTAAAAGATGCTCTGTCACTTATATGAGCTTGTCCTTAGCAATTGAGATTATTCAATTGTTTTTAGATTTCTTGTTCTGCACTTTCCCTCCTCTTACCTCCTTGGTATCAAAATCAGAATACATTCCTGATTCTGTAAAAGTTCAGTCTCAAACTTCATTTTACAAAACCTGAATCAAATCAAGCTTTGCTGAGCAGACCTTGGGTTGTTTGACCAATACTTAGTGATGTACACTTTTCAATAAAATATTCAGTCAAACATAACCAAAACAGCAAAAAGCATACTGATTTTAAAACCTCATACTGGATGGAATTTATTCTAGAACAGATGGCTGGAATAATGCCAGTGCCTTTAGTCAAAAACACTTATGCTTATAGAGCATTCTGACATCCAGAGATCCCTGCTGCTTAAAAAACTGTACAAGAATGTAACACATAAAACAATGTCTCCATTTGCCAAACAACATATGATGCAAATGACTTTGGAAAGAAAATAGAGCAGAGTAGCCTTAACATCAGACTGAGGATATTGACCAACGTTTCCAGATTTTTGAAACACTTGTCGCAGTACACCTTCACACAATTCTAATTTTTTTTTCCTTAATTAAGAAGACTTTAATATTCCAAGGATTTCAGAACAATAAAATTGGTATTCTTTTTACTGTGATTACAAAAAAAAGGTTTTTTTGAAGGTTGTAGGAGACAATGCAGATTTCTCAAAACTGTGGGATGGCCCTTGCATTGCTCTTTTACTTTCTCAGTGTGTAGTAGGAGAAAGTAAAATCTGTGGATTTAGAAATGTTTGAGGATTTTCCAGGAAAAATATTTAGGATGACACTTTGCTGCCTCAGCAGCAAAGCCTGGATTATTTTGAATAAAATTGCCCAGATAGCTAAATTTCTACTGTGATGTACAATGAGTTCCATAAAGACCTTTGCAGAGGTAAGTAAATCCATGCCCTTCTCTATTTACCTAGCCCTTTTCCCACTCACAAACCAGATGCCCAATCCCATGAAGTGTGTGTGGTGTGAGAGTTCAGGGTGTACAAATTACATCACTTCAGCCACTTATAGAGAAAAAAAAGACAGGAATAATAAAATAACTAGATTTGGAGGCAGCCCTCACCTCAAGATGTAACAGCCCAATGAGTGTTAATCACTAATCCAGGAAATGGAACACCTGATGATGAGACACAAAAGGTGGGAAGAACGTGCTTGTATCCCAGCCATGTAAAGGATATGATTTCTCTTACAGAGCAAGTAGATAATCATATGGCTTCCTTAAAAAGAATAAAGTTTTACATTCTCACTGACAGAGGGTCTGTCTTCATAACTATAACTGTGTGTAATTTTCCTTGTTCACTCTCCTTTATAATCTTGTATTCTTGGCTTGTTGGTGCAAGGAAGACATAGAAAAACATGAGAAAATATGAAGAGAAACAGGAAAAAGAGGTTATGGAGTGAAGAGAAACGGCAAAAAAGAGCTAAGCGTAAAAAGCCTAAATTTATAATCCACAAAAAGAAAAATCATGATTGAAGTCTATAAATACATTCAAGTTAGCAATATAAGAATATGGGTATGTGAACACAGGAAGGAGTAATAACAACTTGTTGTTATGAAAGAAAAAATTAGGCAGAACATAAAATAATGTCATCCCAATAACAAGAACACTGGGGAAAAGAAACGGATTCCTCAAGGAAAGGTGTGACAAAAAAAAATTGTACATGTTCAACAACTATTAAAACCTTTCACTAGTGAATCACTAACAACGTTATAAAATGAAATAAAAGTGCTTTCGAAGAATGACCGTAATTAATTAACTATTTATGTGATAAAAGAACTATGACTCTGTGGTGCTAGAGTTGAGAAATTATGCAGATATTCATAAAAAAAGGAAAAAAAAAATTAAGACTTAGAGCATCTTGAGCTTACCCATACTGTATCTGATAAAAATGTATATGAAAAAATAGAAAAGATTATTAGGATATTTTAATAGGGAAAAGAGGAGATTTAAATAAAAACCAAGACATGAAATACACAAAACAAAAACATACCTCATAATAATTCAATCCATTAAAAAGTATAAGTATGAACATTAATAAATATTAATGTTCTAAAATATTAATAAATATTAATAAATTAACACACAATTATTATTGTTTATTTTTTCCTAAACAGATGTTATCACATATATTGATGGCAGAAAATTAATCTTATCTCTAAAATAGGACATGAATATGCAAACATAGACAGACAACTAAATACTGAAGAAAGCTTGATAAGAAATTTAATTTAGCATTAAAATACAGATAAATTATTTATAATTTATTATTAGACTATACATTAATAAAACAGAAAAACTGAAGCCATGATAACATATGATTATGCTGAACTTCAGTTAAGGACATGTTTTCTGATTGTCCTCATTGTCCAAGTCCAAAATTGGAACTGAACCACTGAGCAGCACAATTGTATTTTAATTTACAAATGGCTCTTATTCTATTCCATTTGAGAAAAATGAATTTCAAATGTAAAACAGCAAGAGAGTATTTCAGATATACTTGGTATTTCAGACATAGTGTATGAGAACAAGTTCCATGTTCTGTACGATTTATCTTTTAAGCCCTAAAACGATAATTACATTTAAATTACTCCACAATTCCATTGCATTAACATAATTGTGTGTCAACTAACAGGACGTACTTATTAAATGGAGAATTTCTGGCCGATTTACACATGTAATAACAGGTTATTGTTAAATTTATTGTACACCTAACAAGACTTTGCCTAGCAACTCGGTCTCACTGAAAATTGTGTCACTAAATAACAGCAGTTCTATTTCCTGTTGACCTCAATGAACTCTTCAGTGCTCTGTAAAGAATATAAAACTTAGCACTGTGCTACTGCACTTCTCTAATATAAAACATATACTTTAAACACGAGTCTAGAGTAAGCGTTGTCTTAAAACTGCAACACTCTCTTCATGCTAGGAGGGAATACTGCCTTTGCAACAGGTGCACTAAAAACAAGAGTAAAGTCTGAACTTTAATTGTGTGCCACATTAGTAATTCACAAAGACGTCTGGAGAATTAAACTAGGCAATTTCAGTGGTTTGGTGCTGATCCCATGAAACAAAATTTTCTTCCTACCCCTACTAGTACTAGCAAAATTTCACAATTAATTTATTTACTCTTTCAAAATTGGGCCTTCAAAGTGAGAATTTAATAATCCTACTGCAAACTGTAACTTGTTTAAGCGATACACACACACATATATAAACATACATATCTAAATATGAAGATTGTGAAACCTTCAGCCAAAGATTTGGTGCAAATCTTTTGGTGGAAAAAGTGCCTGATGGCAACAAATATTATAAGGTTACCATTTACTTGCTTTTCCATCCCAGTACAGAATTGCTTACAACAGTATAAATGTTTCTGAAAGCTAAAATGTGCATTTGTATTGCTTGGCTTCTGTGAAACATTGTTAAGTCTAAAAGATTCTGTGAATGTTGAATGGTCTGCTTGCAAGTTATCTCTTGCTAAACTCTATCTTTACCTAAAAGACAGTAAATCCAGAAGTCTACAGCCCTGCTGTATTTTATTGTTTAAATACTGATTTCTCCTTGAGAGCACACACACATATTTCTGATGTGATGGTCTGGAGATTTTCCTGCTCTACTCCCAGGGCAAGACTGACTCTGTACATTCAGAAAAGTCATACAAGATGCCCTGATTTTATTTGCAAGTAAAGTTTCTCACAGAAAATCGAATGTACTCAATTTTCACGGACAAGTTTGTCTATTTTTTGGGATTGTATCAAAACTAGAAAATACTTCTTTAGTTTTATATTTTTCTCAAAAGTTCTTGGATATATGCTACTAGTTTCAAGAAACTGCTAGCTTCTTTGAGTCAAATATTCAATCAGAATGAATATTCAACAGAATATTCAACCAGAAAATTAAATCTCCCATTAACAATCAAAGGGTATGCACAATTTATGGGTGAGTGGTTGTTGTAATTAAAAGAAAAAAGTGAAATAGAAAGTGACTTAAATCTGAAAACAGCTACTGAACATTTTCACTAGCTACTTTGTTAATCCATGCGTTCAGAAGGGCAGCCACACTGTGTGCAGACCTGGAGATGCCACACCAGAGTGAAGAACAGCAGAAGGGCTGGCACTCCAGGAAGCAGGGAGGGGAAAAATGCCTATTAAGTCTCATCCTTTCACTCTCAGTCTGTTCCTTAGAGTACTTTTCTTCAGTATCACGCTGAATCTGGTTTTAAAGGTCCCAAGAGATAAGGCTACCACATTTCTTCTAAAGAGCTATCTCTAAGTCAAAAGGAAGAGATTAATGTTTTCCTTTTTGATATTGTATACCAGCACTCTTACAGTAATGTACCACATTAAATGCACCACATTAAAAACAATAATGGAAAAGAAAAATGAAATGTCTTTCTGATACTTATACCCTGTTTTCCTTTGGTTAGAAAAGGAACACTGTAAGAATTTATGGCTCACTGACTTTAATATAGTACCAGTTCAGGTAATTTATTTTGTGAGGTAAATATGTATTATCTTCAAAGCAGTTAGTTTCTTGCTTTTCTACTTCTGATAGAAAGCTTTAAACACAAACCTGTCATGGTTAGAAATCTATTAATTTCCAGGTTGAAATAATTAACTGACAGTTTGTATTCAACTAATTCTCTTGCTAAAACTAATTTCTAACTTTGTAATTTTCTCCTTTTCTGTATTTATTTTTTGTGGATTTTAGGAAACAATCATATATTCCTTCATCTTTAGTTTTCTTCCAGCTTCTTGGTATCTTCTACTTTGTAGCCTTTTTCCTTACATCAATTTTTCTGGGATGTTTTCATTCATCAGTTAAATTGTGAATTCATTTTTCTTAGATTTAGTAACCTCAATTTTACAAAGATTTTCAGAGGAGGCCTTAATACTTCCTTATACAATGACACTAGCATTTTTTAATTTTCAGAAGCAACTCCTCAACTAAATTTGCTTTCTCATCATCTAAATAATTTTGAAGATTCAGTCATCTAATACACTCAGTCGTTTTCTCCCTTCACTGACTGAACATCTCCTAGTGTAAAAATTTGTAACAGTCCCTAAATATATTATCTATTGCACTGATGAATTTAATTCCATTTTCCCATTTTTATTATTTAAATTTTTAATTCATTCTTATTTTTTTCAAATTATTTATTTTCCCTATGGCCGTTTTTTTTTCTTTTTTAATTCACCATATGCACTGTACTTTTATCTTTTAAGAGTGAAGTTATTAAGGAAAATATGAAATGAGAACACAAGAAAAATGCTAAAAATCACCTGCAATAACTCCCTTCCCCTTCAGTGTATCTTATCTGTTTTAATATCACACATGATTTTCTCCCCTTTAGTAATTTCCTTGCAAGGCATTAAAATTCTTGTAAGGATCCTATTTTTAATTTACTCTTTGGCACTGAATCAAATATTTAACTGAAGTCCAAATAGATGAGTTTTACTGCATGTCATTTGCCTAGAAAATTATTTATCAAAGAAAAAATGTGGTTAAAAACATGTTGTGTTTTGTCCTATTTCTAATTGCCTTCATATTTTTCATTATAATTGCCATTGAAACTTGTTCTAAAACTTTGTATGTGATAATGGTCAGATGAATCCACTATCCCAAATATCTAAATTCAATGCAAAACCCTCACTAAATTTAAGGGTAGGCTTTAGCATTGTTCTCTGAGTGTATGAACTCTGCTGAGAAAGTTTGACTAAGGATGGGTTAATTCAGTAGATCTGTCGTTTCAGACATGTTTTTTTCAAAATTCTGGAATGAAGACTTTCTAATCTCCCCCATCTAGATCTCTTAAGGAGATATCTCATATGGAATCTCTTAAGCATTCTTTCCTCTATGAAACAGTTAAGTCACATTTCCATATCCTCATTTTCTCCACATTAAACATTTTTGCCTTTATAGAAAGCTTTGATAAGATTTTAATTTAGAATTTGGGGCAAAAAGAATAATTTTTAACAACTCTCTAATCCTAGAATAAAACCCATTTTTCTTCCTTTTTTTATTCTTAGTTTTACATGGCTAAAGATCATTTGTTTTGATTACCTTTTGTATGTTGTAGCTTGGCTTGATATTTGACAATTCTAACACTCCTCGTGTGTGCCAAGTTCTAATTTGTAGCTTTCATACTGAAAATTAAAAAAAAAAAGCTGTCTGTTCACAATCACTAAAAAAGAAAAAAAGAAGGAGTTCCTTATTTATCTGTTGTGAACTTAAACTATTCCTAATGAAATATTTTCCTTCAAGTATATTTTGCACTCATGCTTAAGGGATTTTGAACTCTTGCAATTTCTAAATTCTGGAACTGTTTAGTCCACTTAGTTTTACTGGACAGTCTACATAATTATTCACATTTCCTCTTCTAAAATTAAGCACATTGTATATATTCTTTACATAATCCAGCAAATTGATCCATTTTAGGAACACTTACATGCAGAGTTTTTTTAAAGCAATAGATTTTATAGAATGACTGGTCAGTGTAAGATATAAAGTACTGTTTTGTTGGTAAATTGATTATGTGGTGTAAAAGTACATAAAACCTGTACTATAATTTACAGCAGTTGTTCTTTAATCAGGAAATTTCATATATCCCAAAGGAAATTTATTCCTGTAATACTAATAATATTGCACCAGACCTTTTGCAACCCAACACTGGCAATCTGTAACAAGTCTCAAATTAGACCTCTGAGTCTTTTCCACACTTCTGTCACATATCTTGACCTACAGATATTCAATTTTTAATGATCACTGCCCTTTTTTCTATTACCCCAGCACTTTGTATACAGTCCTGCTTTAGTACATTTGCATTTACATATTTTATCACTAACCAGTTCTTTCAGTTTTTGGATGCCTTCTCTCTGCTAAATATGTTTTCATTTCCTGTCAATTTTAGTTATCTATGAATTTCATTTACATGTTATTTAGTTTTTTGAAATTATTAATTAGGATGTTAAACCAGAGAGTACCCTGCAAAAACCTAAGTACTTATTTATCTTTAACCTTGCAGATTCTCACTGCATAATGTTTTACGTATGTTGTGCCTTTTCACCTGCACCTACATAAAGAGTCTCTGTCTTTCTGAAGTTTCAATCACAGTATCCAGTGAGTTGCTGAGGAGTATCCATTTCATTCCATCGCACTTGTCTTTTCCTTCATTGTTGAGTCAATTACCAGCCCCAATTATCAAGACCATTTCTCTCTCATCATCCATGAGGACTGAGTTCTGCCACTGATCAGCTAATGATCCAAACCTTCATCCAGTTACTATATTTAAAATCTCTGTTTCTCTTCTCCCTGTTTTGCTTTTCAGA
Source organism: Cisticola juncidis (assembly GCA_013400215.1). Classification (NCBI taxonomy): domain Eukaryota; kingdom Metazoa; phylum Chordata; class Aves; order Passeriformes; family Cisticolidae; genus Cisticola; species Cisticola juncidis. Next base: position 921,615 of record VXBR01008864.1, on the reverse strand, counting down.
TTTTGGAAGATTTCCTTGTAAACACAAGCAGAGCTATCTTTATTCTCCTTCATACCCTTTAATATTTTTTTTTTTTTTCTTGAAGCCATCACAAATTTAGATTGTTAACATACTACTTATACTCATTATCTTTGCCTCTTCTTTCATCTCTGATGAGACAGTTTCCTAACATGCAATCAGACCTTTAAGGCACCAAATGTCATTTTGTTTGGTATTCATACATAGAGTCCTAAGCCATGATTGAGTTTTTTCAAATATTAAAAAACCAAAAAACAAATACGCTCAGCAAAACAGACACACACAGCCACACACACACACAAGCAATCTCAAGAGCTTCCTTTATCCTGATTTTTTTTGCCATTGTATTTTTTAAGTGTTAGAACTAGCAGTTAACCAACCTAATAGTATTCCTATTCCAGCCAAGAAGAATCATTGCAATGTTATTTCTAGTTGAAGTGTCCAAATTTTTGCTTTTATAAAAATCTAAATTACAGGAGATTATCATATGACTCAGCATGGTAATCATGGACTGCAAATATCAAATACTGGAGACACTGTGCACAGGAGGAGATCCCATAAGTGATGTGCAGGATGATATTCTGGAGCATATAGCAAGTGTCACAATGACCGGCAGCTAAATACAGCTCCAGAACAGATGAGTCAAGTTTGGAATTCCTCATAAACCAATAAATAGTGATGTTTCTGTAGATAATTTGCCAGAAAGAGAAATTTGGCCCTCATCATATTCTCATTGAGAACATTTTTCACAGAATTTCTGTGAATAGCCCTTTTTACCTCTAGAGAGTACAAGTTTGAGGTGAAACAATGGATTAACTCTGTATCCTATCACAAACTTTAAGTTTTGTGGTATTGACTGCTATGATGCAAAATCTACAGTCCAAATTTCACTAGGAAATTATTGAAGGAACTGATTATAAAGCTATCACATTAAACACATAGAATTTAAAAAGCTAAGTATTGCATGGCGCATTTAGCTAAGCCAGTGATAGATAAGCAAGAGAAATTTCAATGCAGCCAGTGATTCAAAGTTGGGCATCTTGAAAGCATAAACACCTGTGCAACTCCTAGATGAATAACTGGCAACACTGGGTCCAGAAGATTGCTATTTACCCCCAGATAACCCACTGAAATAAAATTTGGTTCAAATTCATAAGCAATAATGGTCTCGAACTAACACTGACCTTTTTCAGGTACAGAGGCAATTTTCTAGGACTAATGAAACCAAGCAAAGATTTTCTGAATCCTTCTGTCAACTTCTCTGCCTTTGGTGTCTTAAGTCTGGTGTCTTTTCTGCCCCCTTCCATTACGGGGACACTGAGCCTTAGTCAATAAACCATGACAACAAGACCAACTCCTTACTGGTTATTTGGTTTAGTGGTCCAAAGAGTGCGATGCAAACATCCCTATCCATGGGGTGTACAAGGGAACCTAGTAATCCAACAATCACCATTTCTGACATTTCTTACTCTCTTGCTATCCTTACCTCCCTATTTGATCAATATTGAGTTTCAATGTAAAATCAGTTGCAGATTTTGGGAAAAGAAGAAAAGAGCCCCCCTAGGTTTTTAACCTGCCAAAAAGGACTTAAGAACCGCATATATATGAACAGTCTTCTAATAATTGCTTGCTAATCTTTTTCATAGCTGATATATGTGGTCATACTTCATACAATTTTTTCTAGATATAATTCTAAATTTAGAAGAAATACAGAACGAAATTCATCACAAGAGAGTAAAAAATAACAATAAAATGTGTAGCCATCTTGATTTGAAAACCTTTTTTTTCACATCCTCATTTCATTATTTTTCTAAGAGCATAAAGAGAAGAAATTGAAATAATTAAAGGATCAGTTACTACATTTCTGACTAAATCACTTGGCTTTTGAATTACACAACTACATAGTCATACTGTCATCTGAAATACAGAAAACTTTTTGCTTTATATTATTTAACTTTTTTTTTTTTTTCAAACTGTCCCTTCACATCATTTTAGTAAAGGTTTCGATATTTACACAGGGTCATTTTTTCTTTCTCCATGCACACAGGGATTCTCACTGATTTGTTTTAGATTATATTTTGTATTCTTGCAGTCAATAGAATTTTACAGATGTCAAAATTGCTCTAGAAAGGTAGAAAATCTGGTACTTCTGCTTCAAACATGAAAAGGCCTCGTAAGCCAAGAAAACCCCATAATTCACAGAAGGACATATGCTGCAGAGGCCGAGTGATGGGTGAGTATACAGTAGAGAATTCTGGTGTAAACATCAGGATGTAGGAGGATTTTGACAGTTGGGAAAAAGGGAGAGGATGCCAGGTCCTCCCTCCTGCTGCTGCTGCAGCCACTCAGCCCAGTGAGGAGCACCCGAGAAGCTGTTCACAATAAACGCAGTTTCTCTCAACCACACAACACTCAGGGGGCTGTTCTGAAAAACCCAAAGGCTTTTCCCTCTGTGTGTCCTTCCACTCCCTGACTTTAAGACACCAGACTGCATGACTCTAGGTGTTAAATATGAGTAAAATTCTTTGAAATCATCAGACATACTTGCGAGTATCAGGCTCGTAAAATCCCACACCCCACGGAAGCAGAATATCTGATGGCAACCGAGGCTGTATGTTTTTAACTCAGAGCTTCGACATTATGAATCTTCAAAAATAAGCATATACATAAAAAATTAATCTTCCACAACATTAGAATAAAGGCACCTGAATAAACACAGAGTATCCTTTTAGCTTGAAGAGAACTATTTAAAATTCCTCCCTCTCAGTCCCCAGACAATTGACGCTGCCAATTATAGGTCTACTTCTTTAACATCAGGTGATGAAAGTACATCCCTACTAGCAATGTAGAATGAATCAGAGCTTACAGTAGCTACTAGAGAGCTGTCAAAACTATTAAGCTCCCAAACCTCTATCCTGGCCCACAGCCCCAATACCACAAAAGTCAGAGTCAAAACAAATTTTCACCCAAAGTTTCTTATAATTAAGACATGTCTAATCCTTTTTTTTTGCTGAATTCTTGAAGATATTATTTCAAACAATAGTGGATTGTTCAGGAACTTATTCATATCGAGTTTCCTCTGTTTTCAAACATGGGAAGAGTGCTTTAAATACTTCAAAATACTCTGAGTGACAGAGATCCATGCAAAATTGAATAACCTTGTTTGCTTGGCATATCTGAGGTAAGATTCTCTAAAGTTCATGCCTGCACGCTTTTCTTTTATATTCCTGCTCTCTTCTTTTTTAGCTACTACTATCTTCTAAATCTCTTCGTGTTAGATCTACTGTACAAATTTCTCTAGCATTGTCATCCTTTCCTTGCAAAGTGCAAGGAAACAGATTTGACCACAGAAGCAAGCACACCAACTACAGTTTAAATTTCATCCTGACTAGGTCTTATACATAGTATTTTTTAAGTAGCACTCACTTTTATTAATTATTAAGATCTTTGTGTCATGGTGAGCCTAATCCCCATCTCAGAGACTCCTCAGAAAAGGACGGTCAGAATGATGTTCAATATAGCCAGGAAAGAGATTTGTCTACAGCTTAGGACTGTAAATCATACCAAGGGACCATATTCAAATAGAAGATAATAAAGTGTTCTTTATTTTAAAAAGAATACCTACCATTATTTATTTGGAGTTACTATAGACAAAGGACATACATCAGCAGGCTCAATATCTCATGGTCTCACTGAAATGAAGGCATTTCTCCTCACCTTCTTTTCTGTTTATTTTTCCATGACACCTTTCATCTTTTTGAAGTGAAGAGCTGAACTGCACAGATAATCTCTTTATTAGTGTACCTATTAAAGTACAAACTGAACAAGCACAAGCTATAAAATGATCCATAAGAGAAACATGTGTCTTCAGCAGATAATATGTCCATCTGCTGGAGTTCTGCACAGAGCGTTTGCTGAGCTCAGCAGAGGGGAAGGAGCACATGGGTTGATCAGTTCCTTCCACGAGCCACCCTTAACAGCAAAGCACGGGAAATATGGATCAATGCAAGGTACTAATTCTGCTGGGTGGCATGCAAAAGGACACTTTAAAACAAAGTGACTATGTTCAAGACAATACATTTCAAGGAAATTCTTTTATCATCTGGGAAGCCGTTTTTACCAAATAATTTAAATACATTTACCCCATTCAGCTATAAGCAGCATGGAAAGGTCCCAGGTCAGGGAGAAAGTATTGCTTTCTGACTAATAAGGATGCAGTTTAGATGGTATATGCTTGAGATTACTTGCACTGCTATTTGTCCAACATTTATTAGAGTAAGCAGTCACTCAGGTACTTAGCACTAAGAAGGAAAGATTTATTACAAACACTAACCATACTTTGAATGAATTTTTTTTTTTTTTTTGAAAGATGGATATCAGCTCATTCCTCAAACTATTTGTGGTAACAACTTTCTCATTCTAAACTTAGGTCACTATTTGTTTCTGGCAGCTTGACCATTAGCAAGAAAAAAACCCCAAAAACCGAGAGTTGTCCCGTTGATTTGGCAACCGCACACGTGCTTTGAAGCATAAAGGCCATAAGCTGCCCTGACTAATCTGCAACAGCTCAGCTTCTTTCCCTGCCTCATCAACACCATGGTACTAAAATGACATGTCCTATTAGAGACCTAGTCAAGCTTGAATTAAACAGGATCTTCCATGACCTAATGGCTTTTAGATGATGAGCTAGAGCTCCTGTTCTCAAATACAGAGATGTTTGGGTATTTTGGTAAAGAACCATCAAATCTACCAAATGACTGAAGAACTGATGCAAAAGCAACACAATTAAGCATCGCTTGACCTATTCTAATACATACCATAAGTACAAGGTCACGTTTTAAGCACACAGGCTGTCATGGTTTAACCCCAGCCAGCAACAAAATCTCACAGACAGACTCACTCCCTCACTCCTCCACCAGTAAGATTGGGAATAGAATCAGAAGGGTAAAAGAAAAAAAAAGTGCATTGAGACAAAGGCAGTTTAATAGAGAAAGCAAAGGATGCACACACAACCAGAGCAAAACAAGGATTTGATTCACTGCTTCCCATGGGCAGATAGTGGTTCATCCATCTCCAGGAGAGCAGGGCCCCATCACCTATAATGACTACTTGAAAGACATATGCCATCACTCCAAATGTTCTCCCCTTCCTCCTTTTCCTCCACACTTAATATACTGAGTATGAGACCATATGGTCTGGAATATCCCTTTGGTCAGTTAGGGTCACCTGTTCTGGCTGTGTCTCCTCCCAGCTGCCGGTGAACCTCCAACTTCCCCTGCTAGACATGGCAGTATGAGAAGCAGAAAAGGTTGTGGCTCTGTGCAAGCCCTGCTCAGCAATACAACAGCAATACAACAAAAACATCTCCATATTATCAACCCTGTGTCCAGTACTGAAAATAAATCCTCCTTTTAATCTCTGTGAAGCTCCAAGCAAGCTCAGGCCTTCTCAGGCTCTGGAGGAATATTTCATAGACAGGAAAAAGGACCCAAAAGAGGCTCTAACCCTTAGCTGCAGTCAGATGTTTATTCCAGGTGGTCTCCAGAGGGAAAGAGGGTGTGCACAGAGGAACAGGGTCTTTTCTCAGCTCTTGCCAGGGAGGGGCAGTTTGAGACACAGCCAATGGGGTCAGAAAGGGGAGGAAGGGTCAAATTACATGGTGCAAACTCTAGGGGTCCCTGAGGGGGGAGAAATCATTCCCACAGGGGAATGTAACACCGCACATATCCAAAACACAGCCCCATACCAGCCACTGTGAAGAAAATTAGTTCTACCTCGGCCAAAACTAGCACACATGCAAAGAAACGCTGTGATCATCAAGTTGTGCTTGATGTTACATGCTGCCTAGAGCTGGACTGGGTTAAAAAGAGATACAGGCCCAAATGCCCTTTGCCACAAACACAGCACAGCATGGATTTGTGGATCTAAGTCTGTAAATTGATGTTCCTAAATTGACCAGAATGGCCCAGATGAGAGTAGCCCTTGTGTTAATGCTGTCTCATCTTAATAGAAATGGGTTAGAGAGCAGCAACCTATGTTTTATGCTGTCAGATATAAAAGCAAGCGAGCTCCTGGAAAGCAGTGAGATGTAGGGTCAAGAATTATCCCACATCCAGATATAGCTGCTAAAATCAGGAAAAACGAGACTGACTTTCTGACTTAACACCTTTCAGCAAGGTTGATGCTATGACTTGTGATAGGGTGATAAAAAATTCTAGGGCAGTTTTGACCTTCCACAGACTTGGTAATGCAATGGATCCTTTCTGTCATGGCTTTAACAGCAGTTGTACTGATACACCATAAACTCAAAAAGACAAGTTGAAATCAAGTAGGTAAACATTCACTTGGTAAAATTTGCTCTAATTGTATCCTTTGAGACGTGTTAGGGAAAAAACAACAGAGAAACAAGACTTTGTATAAAAGAAAATATAAAATAAATAAAATAAAATAAAATAAAATAAATGGAAAAAATTGATCTTTATTTGCTATCAAAAATGGAAGTGATTAGCAGAATACTACATCAAACACAGATGAAGACAAAAATCTTGAGAGCTTAACTGTGCTTAATGCAGCATAAGCACTTAGAGATTACAAGGAAAACATACATCAAGGTTTCCACAATTTGAAGTATCAGGTCTTCAGTCGAATCCCACTGCCTACTGTCTGACTACTCAGGACTAAATTCGCATCTTTCAGGTACATGTTTCCAAGAAATAAATTCCTTGTACCCTAGGGGAAGCACACTGATCTGTAAGCCAGAAGAATGAATTCTCTTCCTACCTGTCCTGGAAGCTGTTTATACTTCCATGAAGAGGTTTGTTGAGGATAAGCTGGGGTTAAAAGGCTGACCACCATTGCCTCATATTAGTACTAGCTTGTTGTGTTGCATGAGCAAACTAATATCCAATCTGAACTGAGAATTTAGAGAATTCTCAACTCTGCTGAATGTGACGTTAATCCAGTAGTCTCATGCAGTGCCTTACACAGCAAATGTATGAAGTTTGCATGGGGTTTCTATTAGGCTATTTGGTATTATTTCTTAATAGCTAGCTAGGAGTTATGCCATTATTTTTAAATTACAGTAGCCCTTACTGACAGAAACTCTCAATGATAAATAGCTTTTAAATTATGGACCTGTATACAGCTTTCCTTGGACTATACATAAAATAGTTCAGATTCATAGACTTTTTAAAAATTACTTTTGAAGCCCAGGCAATTTTTCAAGCTAAGGAAATATTCTAAATAAAATATAATATACTGGAAACTGTATTAAAAAAGTGAGTTTAGCTCTACACAAGCAATTATGGTAACTAGTCATTCTGAGAAGCAGTATTTCACTTTAGGCAGCAAGCAGGGAATACTCACCTGGGAAACGCAGCTAGTAATAGCTGAATGAGAGTTTTGGGATGGTTGAATTTCCTCAAAACTTTGCTCAAAATAATTTGATATAAAGACTTATGCATGATGAGGAGAAACAGCTGTAGAATTTCCTGCTCTCTTTCATGTTGTAGCTTAAGGTAGAGACTGACAGCAGAAACATGACCTCTTTGGGTGCCCAAACAGGGATTTAGCATCAAGATGTTTGACAAGGGAAACTATTTCTAGAAGAATGGGGTGAGAAGGGGAATGTGGCATATTGGTTAGGCAAATATGACGCCAATTCCCACAGTAATTCTGTAACACGTTAGCCGCTGAAAAAATATTTTTGCTAGAAATTCATAAAATACCTCATCCCTTGTTTTGAAATTATTTTGATAAAATAAGCAGTACCCTGTAAAGTTCTAGCAAAGTTTAATACTGCTGGTATTAGACATGATACTTGTTTAGAATCATCTATTCATCATCTATTTATCATCTATTTATAATTCTTACGTTTTGCTACTGATGTAGCACATCTTTGAGCCTTTGTTAGAGAAAATTATTGATGTTTACTCTGCTTTCTTAAAAAGGACACCAACAGTGTTATACTTCCACCTGCTAGGAAGAACTATCAGGTATCATTTTTTTCAAGACTGCCTACAGTTCATAAATGGAGATCACATTTGAAAATTTATAATTGTTTGAAATATAAGTGTTACAAGAGGTACTTTATATAGAATGTTCAAGTTCATGTCACACAAGTGTTTCTATTATGGGTTCACATTTGTCTGTGTTCTATCTTTATGAAAACTATGCCTTACTTGCTTAACTGCTCTAGAGTAAATCACAGAGTAGTATGGGATTTTTGTGCATTCAGTAAATCAGTGGCAAAATCTCTTTATTAAAACATGGAATTTGTAAAAATCGCACATTATGTCATCCAGTCACCTTCAGCAAAAATTAATATTGTGTGGGAGTATTTTAAGCTGTATTATACTGAGTGCATGCTACAATTTAGGCAGACTGAATAACATGGCTTAGAATATTTGTGAAAATTTTTCAACTCAACTTTTTGAATACACAATTTAATAAACCTTTATGTTCAGCTTAAAAAGAACTGGTATAGTACATACTTAGGAAGTGCAATTTGGGATCTCAAAAAGCTCAGCAATTCCTTCATGGCAATGAAGGTTTTTATAATGATTCTTGCTACTGAGGCTTACTGGACAGGGTTGGGATTTTTTTTTTTTTCTGTCTTGCAGTACAAAGGACTGATTAACTTGACATAAAAAGCATGGATATTTAATCCACTGAAAATAACAGCACGAATGTTCTTAATCCATTCATTTTATCCGGTAATTTTATGAGCAGTTCTTTGTACAGCAGTGTATCTTGCAGGAGTTTTAAGCCATTTTTACACTTCATTTACGTAACACAGGAGATGTGATTTGAGGATATCACAATTCAGAGAATCTATATTCAGGTAGAACTCTAATTGAGGGTATGAAGTTGCTGCATCATTAAACTGCTTAGAGTATATGATATCAAGGCAATGCCATGGGTGTCCTAGACCAGGAATAATAAAAACTCTTAACAGCTCTCATTCAAATGGATCATTCTAGGACAACAGACTAGGGAAAACCTCCCTACCAAAGACTAGGGAAAACATTAGTTATTAGGAGGAATTTTTTTTACTGTGAGGGTGGTGAGGATGAACAGATTGCCCAGAGAAACAGTATATGTCCCATACCTGCAGATGTTCTAGGCTGGACTGGATGGAGCTAAAAGTAAACCTGGTCTAATGAAAGGCCCATGGCAGGGTAGTTAAAACTAGATCTTTCAGGGGTCTTCTAACAACAAAATTCCTACAATTCTATGCATGACCACCTGCTCCAAGGAGGTAATGGCTTGGTTCAGTAGAGAGCAAATATGGTATATACTGAGAATGTGAGAAAATCAGAAGTACTTGCTCAGTACTAAATAAGTAGTAATTTAGCACATATCAAAAAATAGTTTGCTTTAAAAAAAGGCATAATTTTACTGTAGTCCACAGTATGAACAAACTCACTCATATCAGCCTCCCTGGCTGCCAGACAGTGATGTGTGTATTCTACTGCAACATGAGAATCAGATGCAGAGTCATTACTTACCTGGTGGAAGTTCATTTCTATAAATATTTTTGTAGAGATATATAGTAGAGACATAAATTATAACATTTTAAAGAAAATTTCTTGTAGGTCAAAAAATTGAGATGTCCATGATATACCTACCTGAAACGCAGTGCCACCTGTGCAGCAGGTGAAATAGCAGATTGCCAACTGCAGCCAAGTAGCAGGATTTATTATGCATAGCCATTGTGCCCTTGGCAAAGTATAATTTCAATAGCTAAATACTTCAGGCAAGAAGTAGCAAAGCACACTATCACAGAAATGTAGAATAGTTTCAGCCTTTCTAAAGCAGGTTTCTGCTTTAACACATGACTTGGAAGAGATATGGAATTCATGTATGGAGTTACAGCTTGCAATCACAATTGATAAGCAGAAACAAAAACAAACCAACAAAAAACTTGTTCTTTTTTTTTTTCTTTAAGATAGAAAGACAGAAACACAGGAATTTTCAAGGGATCACTGAAAATCCTCGTCCAAATTCCTGCTCATGACTGGGCTAGCTGTCAAATTACACAAGTCGCACAGAGCAGGGTTTTCAGATGAATTTTGGAAATCTCTAAGGATTAAGAACATCCAATCACTCCTGCTTTGCTGATTGTTTTTTGGCTTTAATTTCTTTTTGCCTTTGGCTTCATGCCTTTCTCCTGTGCCCTCTGAAATCTACATTTCTCCTGACACCAGTCCACTCGTTAAGTTCACATGCTCCATACTATCTGGCCTTTCCTTTCCTATATACATTATCCACCACAACAAAAAACTGTTGCCATTAAACCTTCCTTTTATACTATCCATATTTATCTCACCTGAATTATTTCTAATAATTATCCCATGATAACATATCCTCGATTTTGTGTGGGTATTGGCACCTCAAAACTGGGAGGGAGGGAATAAAGAAGGGAGGGAATCATGAAAGGAGAGAGGATAGTGGTTTGGTTTAAATACACAGGAGTAAAGACAGCACCCTGTGGAGACTAAATTAGCTTTTCAAACGGAATACACTCATGAAGACTTCCATAAAAAGTGTTAATTGCTTGACAGAACATTAAATTGATAATCATTCATGAAACTAATTATGGTAAAACCTTGTGTTCTCCAAATGTGTTTTGTTTCAAATGCAGTACTGTGAGGACCAAGTCAAATCCTAGATACGACTAGATTTCCCTTTTCAGTTGTAGAAAAATCACTACTTTCAGCAGTTTATGAAGCTTCTGATTGTTACTGTTTCAATATGTGTTTGTATGAAGCCAGACCCACCATTCACACCCAGTAATGTAAAAGCTTTCTTCCAGAGAAAGCTTTTATGTGACAGAGGCTCTATCATAATAGAGAAAAGAAGGGTGATTTGACTTTAAATTAGAACAATTTAACTTTAACTAGAGAGGAGATAAGAATAGCATAAAAGTAGAATAAGTTGGTTAAAATAAAACAAACAAAAAAAAACAACCCCCCAAAACACCCCAAACCTGGAACTCCAGCTATTACTGTAAGAAATACAATGGAGATGATTTTTTTTTCACTTTTTAAGGTTCAAGGAAGAGAATACACTAATGTAAAATTAATTTTCCTTCATTAAAAATCAGAGATTCAAAAGTTAATTTTGAACTTCTGAAGTCTTATCTCTTGAGCATATGAATATTTTATGTACCTTTTAATTACATAATGATATACTACCCTTTGACTCAGGTCTCTCTTTATTAAGGGGATGTTATTTTTAAACCAATTCAATATTTTGAGCTGTCTCAATATTATAATTCCCACACATGAAAGCCTTTTCCCTAGAAATAATATAATAAAACAGAAACTCCAAGTGGAACTCCAAGAAGAGCTAATATTTAGTAGAATGGTAGATATCCACCTGAAGGAGAAAGCCTGCTGGCATTTTCTGTCATGAACATACTGATTTTCAAGATATTTATTGACAAAATGTCATATACGAGATTGAGCTACACTTCAAACATCATTTGTAAGGAGATCCAAATGAAACTGTGTTGGAGAAAGTACTAAATTTTGAAGAGTAGAAATATGGGTAGAAGATATTCTTAGCTCTTCTTGCTTCAGGCTGATTGATTTGCACTAATTGCATCACTTTGTTTTCTTCCATTATGACTCTTTCATAAAATCTAGATGCATTTTATAGAAACTGATCTTCATGAGTTTATATCATACATTCACTCTTGATAGAAAGAAAGATGCTTCAAAGCACATAAATTCTATAAAAAGACAGCTTGTCTTTTGGGTGATTCTTCAAATGGATAGACTTCAACATAGAAACTATTTAATCTATTTCTATATTCAAATTTTGATTGATATTGCAAACTCCATTTCATTTGTGATATTCTAAGCTAATGGAGGCTTCTGAAACTGCCATCAATTATTTGTGCAGATGTGACAAATAGTGATGTGAGGTTCACCATTTTTTAACTCAGCATATTTAAAAGCTTTTTCTGCTAAATTTGCAAATATTCAAATTGCGGAATGTGTATATGCTGTTTAAACCCACCTGTGAACTTCAGATACCTAAAAAGGCTATTGTTTCACAATTGATGTAGAAAAGAAATCTTACAAAGAATGCCAAATAAAGGAATAGTATAAGAAGAGACTGTAATATGTCTTTCCCTCAATAATTAACAGTAAATGTCATCCTTATTCGGAATTACGAGCAAAATTTTAAAATGCCTTTACTTGAACAAGGCACTTACTATAGCTGAAAGGAATATGGAATATATATGTTCTATTCAGAAAGCACTGAGAGTCAAAACATTTGACAGAAGTAATTTTCTTTTGGTATCTGGGCCTTAATTCTTAGAAACAGCACTTGGAGAATCACTGTACAAAGGCACCACAGGTCCTAATCAGCTCATTCAGGAATCCCCCTGAGTTACAGTTTCCCACAAAATGGGCCTTTACTTCCAAAACAAAACCTTGATAATCCTCAGAGGTCATAGAAACATAAAACAAAGCCAAAAGCTCAACTTCATGGGACTTATTTTCTCTCTTAGGGGCTAATTAGCTATTTTATTTTAATCTCAAAGTAGGAAGGTTGTTAATCCTTGACTTCAAAGCCCCCAAATCTAAAATGTAATTAAAGGGAGCAACTCACTCTTCTAGCATGGGAAGCACTGACTTAACATTTCTATTTCCCTTCTTTCCCTGCTTCCAAAAAGAGATTTGATTTGCAGGAATCCCTCGTGACCATTTAGCTCCTCAAGCAGGGCTTAGGGAGGTAGGGCAACAGGAGTGTTAGATTCAGTTTTTACCCTTTCTAGCTGTCTTGGATTTCTGGCTGTGGGTTTCAGGTACTGGTGCAAAACAACTACCCAAATTGGAAATACAGCGAAACGACATGGAAGATTGTGGCACTTTAAATGGTGTAAGGAGAACATACGAGCACATACACTCAGAACTGTCATTAGAGCATTACTAAAATTGCCCTACACAAGTATTTCATAGGTAATCATAAGGAAGGACAAATACCTACATACTGCAACCTAACTTCATAGGTAGTTACAATCTTTTGAGTTACAACTGAAAAGAAAGACTTATATGTCAGATTATTTTCCCAAAATATGGGAATTTCAACAGTACATAGAAGCACAATACTTTTTTGTATGGATTCTTCATTGGAGAATCCATTACGTTTTGTGAAGTAAAAAGTAAATCAGTGTTAGATCATTTAAATTACAACAAATTATAACAAGTCGGATCTCTAGTTACCATGGTTACAGGTCCCAACAGACCATTCCTAAAGAATTTTCTCCTCCACCCAAGATAGCAACAATCTTTTAAAAATGTTATCTAGGCTACAGCAAAAGATGATTTATAGTATATTTATGCTGATAAGCAAATTACCAGAGTATTTGTTAATGAGACTGCCACTTGGGCAAAAGCATGGGCATCTTTATACTAAGAATGACAGCTGCTGGAAATTATAGGTCTTAATTCTAAATAAACCATGAACACTCTAAAAATAAACTCCACAGATTTTTATCTTGACAAATATGAAAAATATTTCCTGTAACTATGAGACTAACCTGTGAGAAAGAATCCAACAGAATGACTTTTTCTCACTCAGTAGTGTTCATCTCTGTCAGGTCTCTGTTCTATTTTGCATCAATCTATAATTCTTCTGTGATAACTTTCACCATAATTAGTAAGCACCTTTATGCACAGCTTTTTACTAAGCAATTTAACCTGTATGTTACAAGGGATTTTTCTGTATATATTTCTTATCTTCTGGAGTTTTCATACAGGCTCAAAGGAAAGGAATTTAGTACAATTTACAAACAAAAAATCCCAATTAATTTAAAGGGAAGGTTGTTCACATGTTTATCTTTTCAAGATAATCACAGGGAATAGTATAACAAATGGATTTGTAAGCAATCTCTTTCAACAGGTGTGAAGCTTCATTACAATACCCAAGAGCACTCACTGAGTTGTCAGTTCACCCAGATTCTCCTCTCAGTTGTAACCATAAGATATACACTGAGGAGACACAATTCTGAGATTTCTAGAAACAATGGCTTGAAATGACAGCAATAATAAATATTAATGCCTAGTCCAAAACTGATATTTGCTGGTCTTTTTCAGAAAAGATGATAAAAGTCTAATGCTAATATTAGTTGCTGGAAATTTAAGCATGTCAAAGAAACTGAACAGGTTTTAGCTACTAATGTCTGGCACTCACAGAGTCACATGTTTGAGTCCCTATTACATTTTCCTGGCAGCTGTCTACAGAAATAAAATCAAAAATGTGCAATATTTACCTAGAATGCATTAAAATGGAGGAACAGACATAAATGTATATGTGAAATTTACAATATTTACTATCTGTCTTCCATTACACAAAGATTGTTTCATATATATAAATAACTAAAAAAAAAAGAGCTGCAAAATCTATCCATACATTAAATCTCCTCTAACTATTATGTTTTCGGGTTTCGTTCATATCAAGATTTTTTTCAGAGTCCTATCACTAACATTGTTTATTGTATTTTACAGCTACTAAAAATTCCTGATGAACTTCTATAAACAAATTCTTTTTCTCATAATCTAGCCTTAATGTGCCAATATGTTTATTTTGTTTCTATTATAGGCCACAATATAAAACATTGTTGATGTTACAAAAAAGTTAAATATTCAGGCAAATATTAATTCAGCAATTCATCAAGGTGTTAGACCATCCACTCAAGACTAAAGGATTCCTTATCATTGACAACGATGGGAGAGAGTGTGGGCAGCACCCACTTGCTGTAATGCTGTTCAGGTGGGTGCATTTTCAGGTGTAGGAGAGAAGTCATCATCCCACGCTCATTTAACAAACCAGATCCGCCTGTCTAAATTGCTGTTTAAGTACCTCAGATTCATCTAGGTCAACACCAACATACTCCACGTTCTAACTCAGGGTGAATGTGTTTGTCACTCTCCTTCTTGGAGCCAGACTGTGAGTAGCCAGGCATGGAGAAGTCAAGAGCCAGATATCAAAAGGATCAAGAAAAAACCAAATTCTAGCAAAGTGTTTGGCACTGAACTGGCTCCTGGGTGCTGCTGCACTTCTTTGTCTAAAGCATTCCTCAGTGGACAATGTTCCTGTTCCTGGGACTGACCGGGAACCCAGTAGTGTCTGAGGTGATAAGGAGAGAATCTCCCCTCTGCAAAGAGCAATCAATCATTGCTTCCATGTCTAGCTCCCTGTGGCATAAAGAGGAGAGAGAAGCACATCTTCATTCAGAATAGGGATTAGGACATAAGATCATGAGTTCAATCTTTCTTGAAATGAATAATACCAACAGCCCAGGTTGCTACTCCAGACAAGTGGGGCTTCTCTTGCCAGAAAGTGATGGTGGTCAGAAGTAGCAGTAGGAAGGAAGTACCACACCCCATTGGGGGCACATTCATTATAGAAGGTAAGGTTCAAATAAAGCTCAAGGAGACATGAACCAAACACTGACTACTGGCTCTCTATACTTAAGATAGGCATCTGACTTAAAAAAGATTGGACTGCCTCTTCCTATTGCCTGAACTGCATGAACTGCATGTCTTCAGGAGCAGGAACATTTTTATCAATTAATTCGTTGAGTTCTTCTGTGGTTTATTTTCTTCCTTCTTCTCTTGGCTGTTTCTCAGGAGTTAAACAATATTTATATGACATGCAATCTGCACCTGCAACACTTCTGTGCTTACCATTTTATAGCTTAGCTAGCCAGAATTCCCATAACAATTAAAAACTTTACTCAAAGATAATAATGGAGTCATTGTGCTTCCATGGTCAACTGCTGGAGAATTTTAATCACTGATTAATGTTACTGTCTGTGGCTATTCCATCATTTTTGTTTTGAGCAGAGGAGTATTTTAAAGGTAATGAATACAACAAAAGCAACAGGCCAAAATTCTCCAAGGCTCTAAAGACTCAGATGTATGTTTCAAAAGTGATTCTGTCTTCTGGTCCCTTAATTGTTGAAGCTGTAAACTACATCATGGCTCCTTTATGGCTGATGAACCCAAATTTTCAGTCTGTGGCTGATACTCATGTTGATCCCACCTTGGCTGGAAGTCAAGTTACAGAAATGACATATTACTCAGATCTTTTGGCTGGGGACACACAGCTTTACTAACTCTTACACTAGTTGTACAAAGCCAGGGCAGGGTAAGAAAGGAGTAACTCAGCACTAAATACCAATACAACAAGCTTTGAAATCCATTGTAAAAGATAAAATATTGTGATATTTAACTGTGGCAGCAAAGAGAGAAAGTTCATAGGAAGAGCATATGCTACTTTATGCTGCTTTAGATTGTAGGCATAGTTAGTAATCTTCCTACTGCCAAAAAATTTTCCCCATACTGCTACACAAATAAAAATATCATCCTAGACCTAAGAGTATTTATCCTTTCCCTATTAAGATTAAAATATTATACATTTATCAAAGACTCTTAAAGTGTTTGTTGAAAACTGTGCACAAATTCACCTGAATCAAACCCACTAGACTGGAAGGAGCTCCCTGATAGTACATTCCAGTGTTGGTGGAGATCTCCCCAGCATGAGCAGAGCTTCCTGTGGTATATTTGTTCTGTAAGCAATTATGATTTTCTCACTGGGTGGCACAGGCATTATACTGTCAATAACTGAATAATAATTCTAAAAAAAAAGTTGTTTTTACTGTCATGAAAAAAAATGAAAACAATAAAGCTTATTTATTTCATTGCTTAAGGGATCCATACTATTTACATAAAACCATCAATTTTTCTAGAAATTATCATTACAATCTGCATCCTCATGGGGTTAAATTATTGTTATTTCTAATATTTTTTAAAGTTCAAAACAGAATAATTATTTATATCTTCTACGAGTAGAAATGTATTGTATTATTTAATTTGCAATTATTGTTATCAGCTGGTTGAGATAGAAACTGAGAAATAGAGTTGTGTGCACTGAGACTCACAATACAGCCAACTTCAGCGCTCCCAAATTAATGCCACCAACAACAGATAGCTAATTTCCTTTAACTTCTATGAATCTTATTGAAAGTTATTATAATAACTGGCTTTTTAAAATCTAAGGGTTACTTCACAGTACACTTACAATATCAATTATCTTGGTGTGACACTTCTGAAAAGCGTTAAGTTCAGCAGCTTCAATTATTTATGAAAAACAGGTGTTCACACACAAATGTGTTATTAGAGGCAGAAAAGAAAATGGGATTGTCTGAGTGAATTGTATTAGATTTGTCTGATTTTCAGCTAAGGATGTACTATGAAATAAAACAAGAGAGAACTATCACAACTGATCATAAACCCCTAATTTTCTAGCAATTCCCCAACTTATTTTCACTGTTGTATATAAATATATACATTTTAAGAGAAGTCAGAAACAAAAGTTATTGCAAGTGCTGGATGCATTAAATAAGGTGCTGGAAGAATAGCAGAAAATGGATTACATAGAATAAAGCTAATGAACCTTGGAAGCACTGTCTGGGTAATCTCTCATTTTTTCCACTTCACTTTTTCATTGTCCATTCAGTGTAGGGCTACTAGTAAAAAAACTGTAAGTCTAGTAATTTTATAGTGCCCAAATTCTCAATACGCAATGAAAAAAGCATCTTTGGTACCTAACAGTCTTCTGTGAGTTGCTTTCCTTTTGTTCCACTGGCATCCAGCCTGCTTCTGTATTCATCTTCTGGTCTAAGCAGCAAAATCATTTGCTTCCTAGTTGTACAGGAGATGACTGTTCTCTCATGACAAGGCTATTTTCAGTGCTGGTTAATTAGCAAGCACATGGTCACAGAGCTGTCCATCTTGTCCTTTACCACATAAACCTGGCATTTTTATGCAGCACACGAGGCAGACTTAATATTAGGACGAGTCTTGCAGTGGTAATCAAGTTCTTATACTTGATTTCTTTTTTTAAAAGTAATAATTAATTTCTGAAGTTCCACCTATCTATCCATTAAGTGATGAATTGTCAGGGCACAGAGGGGAGTAATCTTTTATGTTGTCTAAGCATAATTTAACTCTTAATTCAGAAGGGGGAAAAGCATAAATACAGCCAATTATTCTCATGTGCATTAGTGTTTTTTTTAACCTCCTCTATGATCTGTGCTGTTAGGTTATGTGTAATAGAAACCTGGCAACTTTTCAGTTTCTACTCTAGACAGCAAAATCAGTGACTGAGAAGTCTACAGCACCAGCCTTTGCACAGAGTCCTAGAGCATTCAAAGTGTGAAACCACTACAAGAAGCTATAAAAATGCAGAGGTCTGAGTATCTATTCTAAAATGATTCTAGGACACTATTCATCACACTTGCTTTCACTCATATAAATTCTGTGCAAATCCTGTCATAGTGCATATTAATCAAAATCTTGGATTTTGTTCAATAAATTATAGTAAAAACATCCAAAACACTGCTTAAAAAAGTTCGAATATTATGCTACTTCTTTTGAGAAAGTGAGCTTCATAAATTTACTTATGTGCTTAATATGATGAAGATTGCATAGTATACAATGAATTCTATATATATTTGTTAATGTACTGAATACCAATAAGTTTCATTTTAAACATTAGAGAAATATTACCACATTTTAGCAAATAAATTTAAGATATTTCAAATACACAGTTCTCATTTTAAAATGTCTCAAGACAAGGTTTATGCTAACTACTTTTCCTTCCCTGTCATTCCTCATATAAGATTTGAGCGGGCCAATTTTAGGTAGATTTAGCAAACAGGTAAAGGCTGAAAGAGAATTTGACTTTTTAAAAGATGCAATAAATTTGGAAACTAGAAAATGGAGAAGCAGACAGATAACTGTGGACACAGCTACATCCTGAGATACAATACCCCGAGAGGAAGGTAGGTGGAATGTAACAGCTACACACCCCATCTGAAGGCAGCTGGGCCAGGCAATCTGGACATATCTAGTTGCAGACTAATGACAAAATGCTTTATCTGCAGGGGTGTCACAGACAGATTCAGGAAGGAACAGATGTTATTTCCATGGAAGACAGATCTGAGCGATTAAAGGACAAAAGTCAGTGGGAAACCAGGCACTGTCATTAGCTCCACAGCTGATACAACAACTAGTAAGAACACTCAGTAGCATATTCAGTAGCATGCTCAATTGTACCACCTTCCTAGGTGTCCGAGTAGAAAGCTTTTAATGGCCTGTCACAGGTAATGTCACACTGACAGATAATCTTCATTAAAAAGACAGCATTTCTTGTTTTGTGGCTGCCATAGGAGAAGGATGCACGGTGTTCCCTCAAACTGAGATATATTCCTACAGTTCCCATTTGAAGACCACACTGGACAACAGAAAAGACTCAAAGAAGCACAAGAAGCTTTTTTGTCCCTTGCAAGATTTACTAAATACCCATACTCCTGTCACCTACAACTCTACTGACTCCATGGTGCAGATCTTACTACAGGAATGATGACTGGTGACTAAATTTCATTTCTCTTCAAGGCACAAACAGGAAGCTCTCCAGCTCTTAAAACTGCACAAAATACTGAGGCCTGGCTTCACTGGAGACTGTCTGCAATGGATAACTCCTGCTTCACATTAAGGTAGATTGAGAGTCAAAATACAGAGAACTGCTGTGCGCACAAATCACTGTGACAAACAATAAATAGCTGATTTCCTTCAGGTATGTCATAAGGACATGCTTGCCATGGGGGAGGTAGGCAACACTTTTAAATAAATTCTTCTTGTTCCTAAAAGAGAAAGAATACTTGCATAATAACAGGTAAACTTTTTTATCTCAGGATACAAAACATTTAAAATTGTTTTCTTGGTGACTCCAAGACTATCTTTGATTATGTTTATATTTGCAAATCTTGCAAATATATTTCCTAAGGTTTCCTTTTACAAAGGACAGCAAAGTCAGTAGCATTAGTAAGTAGACAGCAAGTAGGTAGAATCAGTCAAACTATATGTACTATGGACAAACTGTCCCTTTCCAGTATAAATTTGATATGAACTGCTGAAAAATAGTAGTGTTTAGTAGTATATATCCCTTTTTTTCTTTACAATACAACTGTTTTAGGAACTCTGAAATGATTGTTATACTATTTTTGTATATATAACTATTTTGTATATATAATATATATTATATTGTATGTATAAATGATTCTGACATGCTCACAGCTGATGTACTTTCCCGTTCTTGGTGGGGAATTTTAATTATTCAAAGAGTAGCTCCACTACATTAATATCATGAAGGATGATTTCCAGCTTGCAGAAGAAGTTCCAGATCTTGTGATCAATATCCTGAACAAGAACAAAGCATTTTTCTCTCAAACCTTTCCCTGAGACTTTTTTAGTCTCCTACAGACTCTGAACTGAATTTACTGATGGTCTTCAAGAATAAGTTTTGTTTCCTATGTTGAGAAAAGGGACTCATTTTACATGAAGCCTTAACACCATTACATGAAGCTTTTTCATCATTAGCTAAAAGTACCTGAAAAGTTTCCATGCTTTGGGGAAGATTGGCCAGCTTCTGTAATTAGAATTGCATGACAAAAAGACTGAGGCAAGCATTGGTTGGAATTCCTCAATCCTACATCAATTATTGTCCACTTAGGAGACAAGCAGCAGTTGCCAGTTTAATCGTTTTATGAGACTCCATTTATCATTCATGTTAAAATGGCCCTGGGTAGGTTCTTTTTATCCATTATAAATCAAAATAAATAATGAATAATGATAAGTAATTGCAACTAATGAATCAGACATGGCATTCCTTATTCCCACTACATCAACTCTACACATGTGCACTGCTCAGAAGAGGCAGAACTATCTTCACAGAGAGCAAAAAATAGTGAACAAGACCATGCAGTTACTTCATGGAGCTTTTGCAGCAATACAGTATTTGGCACAAGAGAACAACTTGGAATTAATGTGGATGCTTTAAAAACAAAGAAAGAGAACAGTTCTTATATTCTTTTTGCAGAGCTCTGAGGTGGACTTTTATCATGAGTGAACAGCTTTTTACATAGATATTATTAGTGTGTGGGCTACAACACAAGAAATACTACTCAAGTCTATACTGCTTAAAATTTTTCATACCATTTACAAAATCCCTTAGTTCTACAAAAATAGATTTGTGCATCCTTGCCAGATATTCTTAAACACATTTCATGCTTACAAAAGCAGTTCTGTAATAAATTAACACTTTTTCCATTGACAGTTTTGGCTAATATATATTCCATATGGTGTTGAATGAAGTTTAAACACTATGAAGCACTCTCACTGTTGGGAGTAGCGAAGGAATTATCTTGATAGAAAGACAAGAAGATAAAAATAAGTATTTGATATACCAGTGCTCTTCATTTCTTTGTAAATCTTCTAGGTCACCCATAATACAGTGTGTATAAAGACCTAAATTAAAGGAGCATATAAACATTAGAGAAGCATTATACTCATCTTCCTTAATGTGTAGCATCCAAAGACATTTGATACAGCAGGAATCTAGACAACAGACATAGCAATTCTTCATGCAATGTAAATTTGAGCCATGATCACGGTTTGACAGATCAATACTCTATTTTATAATAAATTTTGAAAATAAAAATCCCCTAACAAACTGGGAAAAATCAGAATTTAAAAAAGATCAAGAAAATATTTCAATTTATTTAATTTGAAACTTAAGAAAAAAAAGTATTTTGAGATGAGAAATGTGAATAGGTTTTTCAGTTTTCAGTGAATAGTTTTTCTGTTTTCATTTTTCAAATACTGTCAAACCAATTTGCTAAATTCAGTACAAATTGTTTACCTCAATGAAAGGGAGCACCATGCCTCAATGGAAAGTGGTAAGCCAGAAATTTACTTCTCCTATAAAATATGTCAAAAGGAGCTTTATGAAAGTATTCATGCTGATCTTGGGGGAACAGCTGAATGATAAGAATGTCTCTGTTCTGGCCTTAGTCATAATGGAGTACTATAATGAGGGGGAAATACAAATACATTAATTTGACATTTTATAGCAACACAGGAAAATAACTAACATTTGATTTGAGACAAAACAGAAATAAGAACAATTATTTGAATGGTACTTTTAATAAAAAATGGTATGCGGATTTTTTGCTACATTTCAACCATGATTTCTCAGAGACTCATTTCACAACAATGAAGAGCTATCCAGCAAGGAACTAAGGCTTGCCTGAACAAAGCCAATTGTATCCTCCAAATATTTACTGGTTTTGCAATGATTATTTTCCCAAGGCACTGCACTGATCATTGCTGGTTTGATCACTATGCTGCCCATTCAAGCATAAACTCAACTTGTCTTCATTCAATTTTCAAAGCATGACCTATACAATTCCTTTCCTATATATTGTTTTTATTGGTTAGTTTCCATTCCTGAGCAAATTATGACACTTGTATTGCTATTAGCTGTATTTCTAAACATACAAAGTCTTCAAAATTGTTTCTAATGTCTAATAGGAGTTCACTTAAGCATCCACAAACACGTCTCTTTAACCTTAAGTTCCTCCTTGAAACTCACTGGTGCCAGACAGTGATTAAGTTGTTGGCAGGCTGGCAATGCCACCCCTCCATCTAAGTAGGTCCACCTCGTTGTTTCAATATCCTTTCCCACTGTCTTCACCAACCTGCCATCTCTTGTCTTAGAAACTTATCTGAGTAAGAATAACATTTTCATACCACGTTGATATGCTGCCTGGTGCAATGGGATGCTGATGCACGAGTGAGAATGTAAATTTGATCAAATATCAACAGAATATTTATAAAAAAAATATGCATAAATAAAAAGTGATGTTGTTTTAAGTTAAGCTTCTGTCTTCTACTTAAAGTAAACTCTTCAGCACCACAGAAGAAATGAACACAAGTCTGGCTGTAAAATGTCATTGTTCTTTGTGGGCTGTGGGCTTTGCATAAAGCTTTGTATAAAACTGGAAGAAGAGAGAAATTTTTCTCGGACAGGGCTTACAGAACTCATTATCAGCAGGCCCAGAGAAAAGGCAGAGGACTTAACCGATGGTGCACTAATCTTTCCTTTCCTCAGGAGTTGCTAATGAGGACCCACAAGAGCCCTCTGGCACCGAACTGAATTCCCTGTGAACTTTGTTTACTCCATTGCCACCTTGGCAAGGAATCTCCTTCATACAGGAGGGAAAAAATTACCATGGTCATTCTGACTCAGAGGTAAGCTAAGTTTGCATGAGGACTTGTCCTTCAGAATCAGGGGAGAAAGAAGATATTTGTTTGTCCTATTTTATCTAAAGAAGTGATTTAGAAGGCAATGTGTAAAAATCCCTTTGTAACAGGTGGGCAAGACATGGATGTTGTAAGCATCTTGTTTGGAGTCTCTGCTCTCATAAGTCAGTATTAATAAGCACCAGTGATAGAATTGAAAGAATATGCCCAAAATACTTTATTTATATTGTCTAGAAAATTAGACAGAAGCACTGAGTATTTCATTGTCCCAGGGTGAAGAAATATCTTGCAATAGGAATGCAATCATTGAAGCATAACAAACAAAAGGCATGCATTTGAAATGACATCTGTATTCATAGGACAGAAGCCAGAGTTTCCAATTCATAGATTGTATATATGAATTACTTGTTATATTTATAAAAAAAATTATCTGAACACATCTCCTTTTTCAATCTTTAATAGGAAACAGCAGAGCCACCTTTGTAAATCAGACCTGAACTATTAAACCAGAGAACTTGAATGCAATGCAAAAAGCAGGAGCTGTAATTCTAATTCTTCTTCACCATGATAACTTGCAAATG
The DNA here is from genome assembly GCA_013400215.1 of Cisticola juncidis. NCBI lineage: Eukaryota > Metazoa > Chordata > Aves > Passeriformes > Cisticolidae > Cisticola > Cisticola juncidis. Next base: position 897,827 of record VXBR01008864.1, on the reverse strand, counting down.
CTTTCTGCAACCAAGAAAAGTGTGCTAGAAAAAATCAAAAACAAAAACAACCCCAAAACAAAACAAAACACCCCCCCCACACACACACAAAAACAACCAAAAAAATACCCCCAAACCATGTCATAATCTTCCACAGTCTTCTCTCAACTAATTCAAACCCAAGATACATGCCATAAACAACTTTTTGGTGAGCTATAAAAAGATTTTAAAACCAGCAATTTTCCATACCCTATAGATAGACCATTTACTTATCTCAATCTAATGAATGCCTTAAATGACAGTGGCTTGCTATATGGAGATACTTAAAGAAACACATTCAGTTTTTCAGCTGGCAGAAGTTCATGATAAATATGTCAGGTCAGTTTTGCATTTACTTTCTATATAGCAGTTCAAAAGAAGAAAAAATCCTTAATTATTAACATTATTTTTTCCTTTTTATTATATGGGTGCATCACAAGAAAATATTTGTGACTACTGTCCATGCAAGTCTTGGCATTGATTCAGAGAAACAATGTAAGTAAAAATCAAAGATTTTAGCAGTTATTGATTGTTCATGAGTCTGAACAATCATACATCATTACTGGTGCTGACAACTTAGATATATTTCTGACACCTTAGGTATTCGTACTTAATTTACAAAGCTATTCAGTAGTCCTGCATTAAAATACCAAAAATATATTCACATACAAAAAATGTGTAACTGCTTCAGCCTCTTATTTTAATGATAGGTCTGGAAAGAAGAATCCAACAATTCAATAGCGTTAAATTATTTATAATAATTATAATTCTTCAGGAGGTCATTATCAATCTTAATAAAGCCCTTACTATACAGATGAATCTTTTTTATGGAGCATCTTCGTACGTAAATAACTGTCACTGCTGTAATGATAAAGCCTCACCTAAGAAAAACAAAAAAACCCAAGAAAACCAAACCAACTATGCAAGATAGAATAGATAGAAGAGATCAGTCCTTCTCTTTAAATGCTTGAATTTTCCCTTGTAGCAAAATTGCTGAAGAGGAAACAACATATTAAATGTCAATTGACCAGGGACAGATAATATTACTGGATTTTAGCCATCAAATATTTCCTTTTATCTTAATTGGCTATTAGTCTCTATGAACACAAAATGCTCTGGAGAAAATAAAGCTTTTATCTTTGTTTTCCTCTCGCAGATTTGGTCATAAAGAGTGCACAAAGCCCAGTAAACCTTCACACAACGTACACCAGGTTCTTTGTGGAGTATGAGACTTTGAGGATTCATTCCTCTTCTGAACACAAAGGATCAGAATACAAAGAACAGCAAGGCTAGTTAAAACAATTGCTTGTGCTACCCATGTGAGCTGCATATTTTCACTTCCAAGTAATTATCTTTTATAACTAGCAGTTAGTGCAAGTAAAAAAGCTCAGACCAAGTGATGGTTATAGCATCTAATCAGATGCCCAGAAGGTTAGTAAACAATATACAACTGTAATTAAACAGGACCTAGGAATGAATGTGTCCGTTTCAGGCATTTTGTAAAATAACTCCAGGAACTGATATCAGCTGCTATGGTTAATAACTACCTATGGAAAGTTAAAGTCAATGGAAATTATTACTTTAAACTGAATAAACAAGGTATGAACTCCTGTTTACTCAGCATCTATGTCTTGTAAATTTAATAATGAGGAGGGCTTGAAACACTGCTGTGTTCTTCAAGTTTTACATTTCTGTCACTGCATAAAATTACACCCCTGTAAACTAGAAACTACTGAGCTTCTAGCACATGAATTTCTGTAACAGTATGAAGTTATGCATTTTAGAGGAGCTTTGGAGCTTCTCTAAAACAGAACGAAGTAAAAGTTCAACCATAAAAATAATATACCATCATGCCCTGACAGACAGAAAAAAAAAAAAAAGGATTAGAAATTGTACATTTCTGCTAGCTGAAGGCTTTACAGAAATGGCAAAACATCTGAAAGCTCTGACCAGTAAGAGTTGAACATGGTAAGAGATATACACCTTTTCTCAACATTATAAATCAACTAGCAGAAGTCATTTCAATTCCAAAATTCTTGTTTAGAAAAA
>VXBR01008864.1:820753-895720 GCA_013400215.1 Cisticola juncidis | reverse complement strand
AAAAAAAAAAAAAGGAATAACAGAATCATCATTATTGTCTTAAGTTTTTGCTAGTTGGCTGATACTTTTGGATCAACTTAAGACCAGCAAAATCACAGAAAAACCTTTAATTTTTCTGACAATTATAAACTGCTCTATCATATTAAATGGTATTTTCAATTTAAAGCCATAGAGAGCTTATTTCTTCCCTTTAATTTTTAAATAATAGCTTTGCTTGTGAAAGAATACATTATAAGTGCAAATGTGCCTATTTGAATAATTACATATACTGCATTCTATTGTTTAGTTACAACAGAGATGAATGCACACAGCATAGAATCAGGAACTAAACAGCACCCAACACCTCCCCCTGCTTAGTTTCACAAAGCTTATCTCCTCTGATATTTCTTACCAGGTCAAAATAAACCTGACATAAAATCCAACATATACATTTTTTGGTAAGTAAAAACTGTGTTCTGTATGATTTGTATTTTGATTTTGGAACACTCTTCCTCTTGAACGTCTTAGAGAATATTTAATTCTGTCAAAATTAATATTAACCATTTCATGATACATTTGAGTACTAGAAAAGAGTTCTAAGGAAGATTTGGCTGAATGGAAATGGTGATAATAAATACAGCATATTAGCAAAAAAATGTAATGAAACAAATGTCTGCTACTTCCATATTGCTGTTTTGATTAGATTTTATGGCATCTGCATGCTAGTTAGTCCTGATAGGGCATCATTGACTATAATCTCAATTCTATAAGGTACTTTAACATGTACTAGATTCCTCTGAAATCAACCACTTGTGCCTGGAAACTGGGCTTGCTCTTAACTACTTGCTGAAGAGTAGTCTCATTTACTTTTCATTAAAGTTGATGGAAGAAGGACTCCCACTCAATTCTGACAGAAAATATCCAAGTCTTAAACCCCACATCATGTTGTGAATTATGCATGGGTAGACATCTGTGTCCCATTCTTATTGGTCAGACATAATATTATGGCATTGCACCTTCAGCTATTTCTCACACACTGGAGAGCAGGGCAGTTTATCTTGTCCCTAACCTGTCCCTTCTCCACTGTGCCACCACCCTCTGCCATGGTCCCACAGCTGGTGATCCGACTACGCCAGTGGAAGTACCAACTACAATCACTTGCTGATCTAAAGTGCTTCAACACTCAAATTTATTCCCTTGACCACGCAAATGAAATGTTAAATAAAGCATTCACTGCTTCTCTGGCCTTTCCAAAACTTAAGGAAAATTGGAGGCTTCCAGGTAAGTAATCAGGAAGAACCAGTAGGGTGACTGGAAAGCTACCCACAAGGGTGCAGCCTGTCCTGTCCAGGCTAAAATCCAATTCAATAAATGTACTTTCCATTTTATCATCTCCCCCAAAGAAAAGCTCTGCATTATAAAGTACTTTGGAGACTGTAAGACTTATTTTTTTAAATAAAAGGAAGTTACAAGGTCAAATCACATCACCAATACTATGACAACAATCTGTTGCAGTGATAATTTCAGATTAAAAGTAGTGAAGTAACTTGCACCTTTCCATTAAGAACTACCCCTTCTGTCAGAAAAAAAACCCAAAAAAACACCAAAATAAAAGAGTCAGGTGTTTAATTTGCTTTATGCCTCACCATAGCAGGAAGCATTATGCCATTCACCCTCTTTTCAAATCAGGAACTAGGGAGTATCAAATGAAACCTAGGAGGTAGCAAGCCAAGAGTAATTCTGATGAAATGTGTAGTTAGTCCATGGAAATGCTTTTTCAGAAATATATAGATGATAAATAGTTATAGATAAATAGTTAGGATATAAAAGGAGACAGCACAAGTTAAGAAAGAAAGATCTAGTAAATAGAATGGTAGCCCCTTAAACATAATGGCTGATATTATTCTGAAGAACTGTTTTGACCAGTTTATTCTGACTTTGTCCATTTACATTTGATAACCGCTAAAGGCAAGAGTCTAATAAGTTAAAGTACCTCTTCTCTGACCTTGATTCCACGAAACTGACTGAAAAAACGACACTCAACTGGATTTTGGAAGGCAGGATAACCTTCCAAATTTTGTATGTAATATCTAGTATTGGAGCATGAACAGAGTTGAGATCTTATTGTCCTAGGTACCAAAGAAACATGAGAAATCACCCCTGTAAGGGGCCACAGACCACCAGAGTTTCTGCTCTTATGTAGCAGCCCACATGACTAGGCACAGCACTCAATGAGCAAAGTGAAATGAGTTTTTAAAGCTTTGATTTCAAATTCTGAAATGGCAAACAACACTGAAGAAACAAGGGATCATAAAAACTATTAATTAAGCACACTTCAAATATTTCTGACTGCTCTTCAGTCTCTCATCAATAGATTGGCTAATTAATCATAAGTATCTTAGATGCTTCACTATGTTTTTGAGTGTTTTGGTTGTCTTGATGTTTCAGGTGAATAATATTTTTATTTTCCCAGGCAATTTTTAAAGGAAAAGAAGTACTAAAACAACAATGTTTTAAAAATGACCTTTTCATTTATGAAACATTTGAGAGCCTGTTTTTGAATTCAAAATTAATTTGAGTTAAAGAAGATTCAAAAAGGGGAAGGACTATATAGTCAAGCCAGTCCTTTTATTGTATATTGAGTTGTATTTCCTTTGGCTGTTAAACCTTTTTCTGGCTTTCTGTATTGCTTCTTTTCTCTATTCTCTGTTATCTGTATCACTGATATACAACAAGTGAACCAGAGCAGAACTGCATCTTTGATATGAGGCAGGGCAAGAATTTATAGGAATGCCTATATGTGTCTCAGAGCTTAACTTAGAGTGTCTGAAAAGTGCTTTTACATAGTCAGGTCTAATGGCATTAAAAATGCTACATTCAAAATACTGCAAACTGTACTTTCATTAAAAAGTTGTAGCACTTGTTAATTCCAGAAGCCTGTCACACACACAGAGCATAACAAGATGCCTTAGGGAAAGTAATGAACAGCTATAGAAAAATCTGCCTATTGGGAATGTTTCTTCTGAACTCTTAAGCCTGAAAGGTATATTGCTTGCAAAATCTTTATTTGATATAATAAAAAGTCAAAAGAAGCATGCAAATGTCTAATTCATTTACAAACTGTATTAAGATCTTTGCCTCAATTCTACTCAGCCTGTGAAAATGAGATTTACATATAGTGTGTGCTAACAAAATTTGTATTTTTGAAAAGTACATTTTAGTTCTTCATTTTCTTTTACTTATCCGTTCTTTTTACACCATAACAAATTTGGGTATGAGTGAGTATTTATCTTCCTTGCCTGTATCTACATTATATAATTTATTTTCTTTAATCCTTTCTATTGCATGTTTCTACATTATATAATTTTCTTTAATACTTTCAAAATAAAAATAATATGACAAGTCTTTGTATGGAAGTCTTTATGCTCCTCCCTTCAAAAAACAACTTAGTGGCCCTTCTCATATAAACTAGCCTTCTATGATGGAGTAACTACACCAGTAAGACAAGGGAAGGACAACATCTGTCTCTCTGAACTGGAGAGAAATGGGCTCAGCTGATGGACTGTTAGAAGGATAAGAAAGTAATAGGATGGTTGCATCCAGAAAGTGAATGGCTCAGAGTCACAATGGATATCAGTGAGAAGTGGTGTCCCTTAGGGGTCTGTATTGGGACCAGTGTTATTTACTATCTCCATTATTAACATAAATGAAGGGATGAAGTGCACTCAGCACATTTGCAGATGACAACAAGAAGAGTGTTGTCATTGACAAATCAGAAGGATAGGGTACCCTCCAGAAGAACCTGGGCAAGCTCAAGAAGTGGGCCCATGGGAATCTCGAGTGGTTTAACTAGACCGGGGCAAAGTGCTGCACCTGTATCAACACGGGTTGGGGATGGACAGATGAAGTGCATCACTGCCCAGAAGCACTTGGGGGTGCTGGTGGATGAGGGACTGGACATGAGCTGGCAATATGTGCTGGCAGCTCAGAAAACCAACCATATCCCAGGCTGCATCAAAAGAAGAATGGCCAGCAGGTTGAAGGAAGTGATTCTTCCCTTCTGCTCTGCTCTGGTGAGATCATACCTGGAGTATTTCATTCAGTTTTGGGGTCCCCAGAACAGGAGGGACATTGATGTGTGGGAGCGAGTTCACAGGAGGGCCATCATGATGATTAGAGGGATGAAGCCCCTTTCCTATGAGGAAAGGCTGAGAGAATTGGGATTGTTCAGCCTGGAAAAGCGAAGGCTTCAGTGTCATCTCACTGTGGCCCTACTGTACCTGAAAGAAGCCTATAAGAAAGATGGAGCGAGACTATTTACAACAGCATGTTATGACAGACAAGGGGGAATGGATTCAAACTGAGAGTAGGTTTAGATTAGATATTAAGGGAAAAAAAATACAGTGAGGCACTGTAACAGATTGTCCACAGAAGCTGTGGATGGCTCATACCTAGAAGTGTTCAAAGCCAGGTTGGATGGAGCTCTGAGTGATTTGGTCTGGAGGAAGGTGTCCACGCCCATGGCAGAGGGGTTGNGCCTATAAGAAAGATGGAGCGAGACTATTTACAACAGCATGTTATGACAGACAAGGGGGAATGGATTCAAACTGAGAGTAGGTTTAGATTAGATATTAAGGGAAAAAAAATACAGTGAGGCACTGTAACAGATTGTCCACAGAAGCGGTGGATGGCTCATACCTAGAAGTGTTCAAAGCCAGGTTGGATGGAGCTCTGAGTGATTTGGTCTGGAGGAAGGTGTCCACGCCCATGGCAGAGGGGTTGGAACTAGATGGTCTTTAATGCCCCTTCCAGTCCAAACCATTCTATGATTCTATAATATACTAACTCTCTTTTCTGAATTATCTTTTTTGGCCAAAACTGTCTTAGTCTAGCTGACTGGTTATAATTGTTTCATATGTACCAAAGCACTATTTTCTGTCTATTTAAACATTCCCACACCCATTTGCTTTTTCACTTCCTGCTGCAGTCATTGAACAATCTTTGACAACATCAAGTCTTCACTGCTCAGTTAGAACCCAGCAATGTGTATGGTTAGCTCAAACCCTAACTTTCACTAGTCAATTATGAGGACGCAAACACTGAACTCATCGCTCAGCTGGCACTGATGTGCCTCTCCATAGTCTCTTCCAGCCACCACTGGTTTGCAACCTTAGGGATTGTAAAACTGGTCCTATTTTTTTCCTAGTCAGTCACTTCTCGGAGAGCCAAGGATACACAGTTAGAGCACTGAGACATTTGGCTAGTTATTGCTCACCTTCTGTAAAAGGGCTTCAGGAGACAGCTTTGTCAAAACATCCATGCCATAACAGAGGTTCTGTCTGTCTCCTCCTGTAGAAGAATTCTAGTTCACTGAAACTGCTTTGTGGAGATTATTCAGGTTTTACCAATTTACAGGAACATCTATGTTTTCCAATTCCACCTGCCAGCTTTTGGTATTCATCTGAATATCTTGAGCTTCCAAGTCTTACACTACTAGGCAGAAAAGAGGACAAGAGCTGAGACACTAAGATTTGTCTCAAAAGCTCTAACTTATCCTATAGTCTAGGTAAAATCCAAGGATGAGTTTTGGTGATTGCAGAAGCTCTCGGTACATGCTTTCAAACAAGCTCAAGACCTCAAGACTGGGTGGAAGCCATCACTTTTGCATTTTCTTGTGAATCTGAAAAGTGTACTTCTGCTCTCAGGAATCCAGATTTTTTTTTTTTTTTTTTTATTTCATTCCATATCAGAATGAACTCTTGTCTTTAAACCCCAAAATCTTTACTGTATATTTCTACTTCACTTCAGTCCATTCTATAAGAAAATGGAATGGAATGTTTTCATGTTAATGAAAACAAGACTTCCTATATATTTTTATCTTACAGTTGTGTCATACAAATGGACAGGACTGAGGAATTTGTGCTCAAATACATCACCACGTACAACTGCTAAAACTGCATAACTTTTGATGAAAGCTTATATGCTCAGAAAAAGATTTCCTATTCTTTGTTATAAATTAATTTCTATATCAAAGAAATAATTTTATTCTGAGGCTTAGATAAAAGGCTGGTACAACTTGAACAGATTAGATTTTTTTTGACAGAAAAATTTCCCATCAGAAAATAAATATGAGTAAAAACTACATAGAAATGCACAGTGTCAATAATGAAACTTATTACACCAGTATACACTTTCAGATCAAATTTCCTTTTGGGAATGGAACACCTATTTTTAAACTCACAGTAAGCTTCCTGTTTCAGCACATTACTATGTTACAGCAAAATGTCTTTTTAAAGGTTAATTATGGTTTGAAATTTCTATTGCAATTTTAATTTTCTGCCTTTGAAGTTTCTCAATTTATACTTTGCACAATACTATGCAAAACAGAAATTTTAGTTTGTTATAATTCTAGTCAGAGTAGATTTTGATGTTCTTCAGTACCTGTTTCAAGAGGAGATTGTAGTCACTGCAAGCCATCTTGTCAGCTTCTAAGCATCAAAACATTGTACTGCTATTATACATTTTATAAGCTGTATTGGTTAGGAGTCCTCTTAGACTGGGAATAAAAATGGGTGGAAATACTGTTTGCTAACCTTTCTCTGATGTAGATGAAATGCATCATCTTCATGCATTTCTGGCAGGCTCTGCAAGAACTAGCATTTATGACTACTTGGCAAAAGATGGTATTGCAATGTTTTCAAAATAAGGGCAGGATGTTCCCTTCTTCTGGCTAAGCCCTCCTCCAGCATCAGCCATTTAAATTTTTTTGCTCTGAATTAATTTTTGTAATAGTGGTGCTCAAACTTTCTGCTGCATGATCTGCACAAATTAACCTCTTTCAAACTCTACAGCATTTAGAAAATACAAACACCTGGAGACACACGTGCACACACAGAGAAGAACAACTTCCAGTTTCCTTTGTTTGATACTATTTCAAACTGCAGAGAGCTGCTGTTCTGCTGCAAGCCAATCTATATTCAAATCCCGTGTGAGTTTTTAGCATGGCTTTTAAAATCATTCAGCACTTCATGTGAATCGCTTTTTTGGCAGAATCCACAGATAAACATAGCAATAGTATTGAATCTACATTTATCTTGACAATTCACAGCTCATTTTTTTAACTTGTACATGTTGAAGGGGGGAATAATATAATAATAACCAGAAAACTAGAGACTTCAGAATGTCCAGAAAAGGTCATCTGGCATGCATGATGTTATCGTCAGTGGCAGGACAAAGCCTTAAGAGTCAAAACACTAAGAAAGCCAACTGAGTTCATTAAGAAACTTAATACAAAATACATTGAAAGTTAGCCCCAAATAATTTATAACAGTATTAATATGTTTGGTGAAAAGGCTGTTATAATCATGCTCGACTAGTAAAATTCAAGCCTGGATTAAACCCCAAGGGTCTACTAAAACTAAAGCTTGAATAGGAAAAAAATCTAGTTTGTTACTGAAACAGAATGTAATCACCCAATTAGAATCTGTGTAATAAACATTTGTGCAGAAATATTCGCAGATTTATGTGCACATGAGTTTTATGAAACACAATTCTAATCAAAGGACATTAAAATAGTTGCAAGGTTGAGTACTCAAAGGCAAGGCAATTCCAGAGGCTGATTTTTCCATAAACCCTTCAGCATATCAACATGATTATGTGTTTGACTGCACGCTGTTTTTTTTTCTCCATAATCTCCACTTTGTTTGGGGTTCCCGATGGACAGCACACACTTCATATGTAATAATTCAATATTTTGCTTTCTTTCTGGTGTTCAACACATGTCCTCCATTCATTATGTACAGCATGCTATTTGTATCCTGCTCTATAGATTAAGCTTTTAATTTCTTCTAGGAGTTATTTATTTTCTCATAGCTATTTTTCTGGTCCTTTTTTTGACATACAACTTTTCAAAATATTCATTCATTTATTTTCACAGTAACCTTTACACTACTGGCTACTACAACTGTAGCACAGAGAGATCAAGATCAAGGCTTCCACTATCTTCTGAGGGTCTGGATGAGATACTAAAGACTTGATTTTCAAGGTCTCAGCACATACAGCATTTCATAGATTGAAGCCCATTTTACACATCTGCAAATCTGTATCTTAGGTTAGGAATCTTAACATGAGGAACTTACAGTTATATCTAAGAAAAGTCTGTTTTAATCTCTTGTCAGTCATAAGATAGGAACTTGGTGTTAGTGACAAGGTTAGAATACAATTTCTCAGAGCCAGTGCCATCTCCTTCTCTCCCGAAGTGAACCCCATTCTTCTGCATTCCTTTGCCTGCTTAGCATAGGCTTTCCAAATTTTCCAACAAGTGATGCAGAAGTCAGTAGAGGTAGATAAAAAGGATAGATAAAAAGGATATGCCCAGAGTAGGCATATCCTTTTCTTTGCCTGAACTGTGAACAAGAAAAAACCTTACAGGTGTGTTAGAAGGAGGCGGGGGGGGGGGGACGACATTGACACTGCAGAAGCATCCAGAGCATTGTCATTTCTAAATGCTAAGCTCTGCTTTCATCACTTTACTTGTACCCTTATTTCTGCAACTGATTCCTCAGTTGTCTAGTTTGATTTTAAAAGCAGAGTGCAAAGCAAAACCCCATTACCCCATATTTAACTCAAATTTGTGTTCTGGTATCAGCTATTTGGGGAACTTTTAGATCTCCCACATGGTTTTTCTAAGGTAGCAGAGTATGTGCCAGCGGTAGTGGACGGGTGACTCTGGTCACCACCAAATGAAACATCAGTCCAGAATCTGCTGGAGATTTTTAGAAACATTTACAGTTACCAGAATGACTGTGTTCAGTCTTTGCAGGCCATCCCAAGGCAGAGACCATCTGAAGAACAGACTCTCCTGCCTGGTCTTCATGGGCTTGATCTTTCCTTCCTTTCTTTTTACAATCAGCTCTTCTCCAGCTCCTGGAAAAGATGTCAGCCCATGACTTGGACAGGTGCACTGTTCACTGGGTCAAGAAATGGCTAGGTGGCCAGGCCCAGAGAGAGGTGGTGAGTGGTGCTGCATCCACTTGGTGTCTGCTCAGTAGTGGTGTCCCCCAGGGACCAGTGTGGGGCCAGTGCTGTTCAATACCTTTACTGACAATCTGGATGAGGGGGCTGAGTGAAGCCTTAGTAAACTTGCACATGACACCAGTCTGGATGATAGTGATGGTCTGCTGAAGGGTAGGGGAGCTCTGCAGAGAGATGCACACGGGCTGGATCGTGGGCTGAGAACAGAAGGAGGTTCAACAACACCAAGTGATGGGTTCCTGCACTTTGGCCACAACAACCCCCTCCGGTGCTACAGCCTGGGTGCAGAATGGTTGGAAAGCAGCCCAGAGGAAAAGGACCTGGGGGTGCTGGTTGACAGCAGCTGAATTCTCTACAACTACCTGCAAGGAGACAGGTAGGGATCAAGTTCAATTAACTTGTTATGAGATTTTCTTATTTTCTTTGAGGCAAGGTCTAAAAGTGCCAGGCATCTAACAGTAAATGCTTGTTGGTCATGAATATAATACAGTAAAAACTGATTGTGTAAAAACAATTCAGAGATGTAAATTTGAATTTGGGCATACCTGGCAAGCATTACAATCTGGAAATTCAAGCTAAATTTTGCAACTGCATCTAAAATTTAGTGATATCATGCACCACATGGGCTTGCATGGTTCAACAACTTGTGGCGATATTAAGGTAATCCTGTTGTTAAAAGAATCTACGAATGGAGAGAAGCCACACAAATTTAGGGAATAAAGCACATCACAGTAAATTACTTTCTACAGTACATTTATTAATTTATACTGCTGAGATCAAAATCTTTTCCTTCAGTTCCATTTTATCACACCTTCCATTAAAAAAAATCTCCACCTGAGCCACAAAACACAATATTAAAAAAAAATTTCTACTGCTTGCATATCCCATAGCCATTAGAAAAGAAATAGCACATGAATTTCTCATGACCTCTAACACAACATGCCAATAACTGCCACTCTCCTAAAAGAGGTTGCAGCTGATTTTATCATAAGTCTAAATTAATCCTCTCTAGAAATACATTATTCTTTCAGCAGTAAATTAAATTTAGGACCTAAGTAAATTTTTGTTCAAAATCTGAAGTGACTTGAAAAGGTTTCTAAAACACTGAAAGACCATACTTTACTGCAGAGTAGTAAGTAGGTAGAGAAAAAGAGCAAATGGAACGAATTTAAAAGGCAGGTTAACTGCATTTTTCTATACAAAATGTAGACACCAAATTATGTAAAAAAAATATTATTAAAATAAGTATATTAAATAGGGTTAGAACATGTTAGACACTAGAGATCTGAACTTGTATTTGGCAATAATTAAGATCATTCCTTCCTTTCGTCTGCTCAGGGATTTGGTTGTGTCATCCTCCCTGCAGGTATTTAACAGATGTTTAGATGTGGCACTTGGGGACCTGGTTTAGTGGTGAAGTTTTCAGCACTGGGTTAACAGTTAAACTAGATGATCTTACAGGTCTTTTCTAAGCTAAGTGCTGCTATGATGTCTAAAGCTAAAATATTTAGTTCACAAACACAAATAATCCATATGAGAAGTACAGGTCATTACAGTGGGTATCTAGTACACATCCAGAAGAAAATGCTCTGCTGGAACAAAGTATTGCTACCTTCCACCATTCTCTCTGAGAAATGTGCACACTGTCAATATGTCACAGTTATTTGCTAATATAAAGCAAGTTTAAGATAGCATGTGCTTTGCTTAGCCCTTCCTGAGCTCTTTCTAACTTTTTAGTTCCATCATCCTTCTCTGGGACTCTAACTTTGAAATCTCAGTCAGCCTCCTACTGCCATTCCCTGTAGCAGAGGCACAGATGTAAACTTAGATTCTTCCTAGTCTGAATTCATTATTTCAAAAAAGGTTTATAAGCACAGTCTGGTATATCCTGCAATATCCAATTAAAGTTGTTTCCTGAAGTATGCAGACTGGAAGCTTGCAGAGAGCACCAAGGGGCACAAATCCCATCTTCCAGTTCCCGTGCCCCTAGCACTCGTGCACATGGCAAGAGCTGCAGTAGTAGGGAGTGCACAGCTGTTGCAGATTTTTGTGAAGGGGCTCTCAACACTTATCAAAATGCCAAAAAATGTGACATACGCAAATCCACATTTCTGAAGACTTGAGTGCTTGTTCCTCTAGTCTTGGCCCATGAACCGAGTAACTGCTTCTCCATCTCCCTTCCTCCTCTCACAACCTCTGTCCTCACACAGACAGTGGGCATCAATCTCTTTCTCCCTGCCTCTTTTTCCCCTTTGTCTCCAAGTTTACTCCACTGGAGGATTGTGGAGCTACGCAGAGTAGATCAGGGTATGGGAGGTAACACAAAGGTAAAAGGGACAGGGCTCCTGATCCTTTCATTTGAGTCAGGCCATCAGGTTGTCCAGCTTTGTATAGTGATAATATTAATTATGTAGAAGTCTTAACAGTTCTTAAGTATTGACTTTCTTAATCTTTGTAGTTTGTGCCTGTAGTGTTAGGTCACTATGACAAAGGCACTTTGGGAAGAAATACATATAAAATCTGTGTTTCTGAACATACATTACATATACAAGGGTAGACATGCCTTATACACTTACCCATACATTCATACATGTCCAGAATTTTTCCTTCTCTCTCTCTGGCTTTGAACTCAGTTGTTCTTTTGTGCTAACTCACCTTTTAGAGGGAAGCAAGTCAGAATTGCAAGGATAAAAATTAATCCTAAACAAACCAGCTTATTCATCATAAATTGCATACCCTTATGTGGTCTGATCACTTGTTTATCTAAGATCAAAAGTCCCCAAGTGACTTTAAACACTGATCCTCCAGATAACACCAGGATGAGCAAACCCAGCAGCTTCAGATATTTTATTCTAATATGAGATGCATATCTCATTAATAAAGTCCTGTGAAGCTACTCAAGGCATTTCTGCCTTGACAATTCCAGTGGCAAGGAAAGCAATAATTCCCAATTTATGCTTCTTAAAAGCAGTTAAAGGTCATGAATAAATTACTGAGAACTTCAGCAAGGAAAGTGGACTGATGCTAGAATGAAAACATAAAGATGTATTATAATTAAAATCCTCATCACACAGAAACATTTCTTTACAATATTTAACATTTTGATACCATGAAGGCCAAGGTTGTAATGCCATAGCAAAAGATGACCTTTACTTGCCTCTGTGAACAATAAATAAGCACACAAAATGCAAAACACCGCTTTCTGCATTTATTCATATTAGGCATTTCATTAGTGTAGCTTTCTCTTATGCCTTCAAATTCTTTGTATTCCCATACACCTGCATGGAAAGCACTTACTAAAATGTCTAAAGTCAAGCTATCTTCATTAGGTGGGAAGTAAAAAAGCAAAATGGTAATATAGATGTATATACAAAAAACCCCTCTCAAATGACTTCACATTCACTTTTAAAGGTATTTAAAAGATTACTTCAGGTAGCCATTATTACTTTAATTACTGCGATTAATTTTGTTCCTGCAATAGAATGTGGCTTTTATCATGGAACCTCCCTGAAACCCCCCAGTCACCATTCAGCATCTTCGTTTCTAATGTTTGCCTCTGCAGACATCAATCCTAGGCAACTTCAGCAATTAAAAAGTCTGACCATGAAGGCTGTAGAATTTGTGAGGCTTTTTCTCACAGCTTTGTGACAAGCTATGTCTTCCTTACAAAGCAAAAATTCAATCTGTTGTAGTAACACTACACTCTGTTTTGTGTTTCTCCGACAATATTTTTTACAATTTCTTTCTCTTACAACTTAACGTAGGCCTGTGAAAATCTCAAACCATCTGGAGACTGACATCTCCTAATTTCAGTCAGATGTTACAACTCTAAAGGAAGACAAAAGATATTTGGCTGCTATAATTATAGTGAAAGAAAAAAAATAAAAAAGTGTAACAGCAGAAAATGAATTGAGTAGAGAAAAAATGAGATTCTCACCACAAAAGGAAAACCCAACCTGACTCTTTGAGTTTCAATGCTGAACAGAGGCTGCCTTCCATCTGCTGTCCATGTTCCTAAATGCTTCTTAAGGCAGGTAATGAAAGCCATGATTAGATTAATCAAACAAACCAGATTAAAATCAGCTATTAAGTGTCACATTAGTTCAGACATTTTTCTTCACTCTGAAGACACTGGCCTAGCATCACATTCATGCCAGAGCCTTTGCAGACTGCTGGAGCCAGGCTCTCTGTTGCTCCTTCCTTTATCACCCTTTACAGTCCCAGCAGCATGGTTACCAATTCCAGAGAGGAGTGGACACCATTCCTGTCCTGCCCACAACCAGGGGAGCTGAGGCAAGAATTCAAGACCATGAGGGCTGAAGAAAGTTGAGGTCTTCCAACTTAGACAGAAATCTCCCTTATCCAGTGTGACTGAGGCTCCCATTATTTTCTGCCAAACTGCACTTAAACTGGGGTAAGAATAGTAGGGAAGGCTACAGACAAGAAAGGATGCATTTTTGATTCGGACTTGAGGGTAGATCTGAATTCACACTAAGTTCTTTCTGGAATTTCATCTTACAATTTTAAATCTCATGTATATTGTCTTGAATGGGAAATGTCCCAAAAAATGAACTATATTTACAGGTCTAAAATGAGGAACATGCAGTAATATGCTACCTCACTATCAACATAAGTAAAATCCATTAAAGACAGAATGTATTTTTATACTTGATGGTTCTCTGTCTTCTGCTTTTCAGCATTATCTTGTTAACAGAAATTTATATGTGAAAGAAATAGTCTTTGAGAAGCATTTGAAAAATGGTTAACAAAATCCTGTCTTAGGCCCTCTTTCAGAACCTAAAGTAAAGCCTAGATAAAGACACATATTAAAGGAACACCACATGATTATCTGCTGCTTAACCAAAATCCCAATATATAGGTCAGCAGTCTTGGCACCACCAGCACCTACACCGCAGTAAACCACTCTGCTGTGCCAGTACTAAAAGCACTTCTTATTGATTTTTTTTTTCCTAAGAAAAGGATATGAAAGTAGTAAGACAAATTTAGGCAACAGAAAGCCAAAGGAAATAGTCTGATAAAAAAAAAAGTAATTCACAGTGGAACACCAACAAAGTGAAAACACAAAGTGCGTAATACATCACCAGTCTAGAAACAAACAAGCAGGCTTTCCACAATTCTTTCAGGTTTTCAGGTGTCCACAACTAATTGTCAAAAAAATAAGTCATAAATCTTCTATGAAGCAAATATAGTAATACACACAAGTGATGTGTGCCCCATTCTTCCCTTTCTTGCCTGCTTGGTGCTCCTGCTGATTTCTGTGAGTGGTGAGTATATGTATGTGACAATATTTGGTCTCTGCTGCTCATAAGAGAAGACAGGATGACAGAATTGCTGAACTGAGACCTAGTATGGCCCGTTAATCTGATTCTAAATCCAGTGTGAATAAAGCACTTGAATTGCTGAAGCTTCACCTAGACACATCAACCTTTGCTTTCCCTTCCTCCTCCCTAGCAGGGATGTGGATGTTGTTATACGTATTAGTGTTAGAGGGTCCTACAGCATTAAAAAGCTAATTTTGTGTTAGCAAATGGTGCTGGATTTACAGGTCTGGAGGATAAAATGCTTTAAAATGGGCAAATAATTTGACGGTTATACAGTGACTTTCGTCCTGAAGATTTGCTACAACATGCTTATCAAACTATACACATTTGGTGGCACTGAAATACAGCCAATTTGGTGTGCAGCCCAGAGCACAACAAAGAAAGATGAGAAGGAAGGTATTTAACTAGGTACACCAGGGAAAACCTACTCTCAAAACCTTTTTTTTTTTTTCCCTGGAAATGCAGTGTTCATACTGACCAGAGGGAACAGTAGATTTCAAAGTTACAACCCCAAGGCTGTCACAAAGATGAATACAAACCAAGTTTGCATTTTCCCTCTCTCATTTAGACAGAAACAATTGTCTAAATACAGTGACACTGTTTTCTAACTTTGTGTGGACCATTAAGACCCCAATTTATACTAAGATGGTGTGCAAACTGCAGAACAGCCTTTTTTTTTAACTGTTACTGCTAATCAGCTCACATTCACCAGTACAAAATATCTGGAATTTTAAGTGGTATTTCTAGTAGGCACAGATAATTTCTGTTCTGCATACCACTTGATACGCTATTTCTCAACCAAGACAACAAGCAAAAAAAGGTGAACAATGAGAGTGAGTTTTATGACTCTGGGCCTGAACTAGCAAATTTTGAAAGATCAAATACCCTAATGTCATCCTAATACAAAAGATCAACTTAATTTGACCTACTCTGAATCCACTGCAATCCCTCCAAAATTCCCAATAGTCCATACTTGGCCAGAAATGTGAATTTACATTAATGCATATATAAATACACACACATATTTAATATGCTTAGTTAGATTTTCCAGAGAGCATGAACATACAGATAACACAAAGTAGGAGTAAGTTATGGACTGCCACAAATGTGATAAAAACAATGCATAATCTAACAGGACCAGACTGCAGTCTGTCAGAATGATCCAAGATAAATACTATAGAAACTAGGAGTGAAATTATTTAGGTGGTTGTTTAGAATGTGTATGACCTATGATTGAATGATTCCTGCTCCTGGAGAGCTTTCAGAGGTTTTTTCTCTTTTTCTTCCATTACTTTGGAAAACTGAATTGATTTCTTGGTATTAAACCCATGCTTTTAAAATGAAAACTATAACAGCAGTGGTTTGCACTAACATGTATTTAGTTTTTTTTCTGAAAAACTGAACTACAGTACTGATAATGTTTAAAGAAGAAAAGAGTTTGGAATTGATGTAAAGGGGCTCACAATCATTTTTGGCAACATTCACTTGCAGAAAGAAGTGTCTTAGTCCACATACCTCTGATTTACTTTTGAAATATCCCACCTATTGTTTCATTCCATTTGAATCTCTGTGATATTTGTATGAAAGTTTCTCTATTTTTTCTCATGGAGAAAGCACAAAGCAGGACTCTGAGCAAGGTCACTCAGCTTTTTCCCTCAGTCTTTCTTCCATGATCAATAGATACTGAAGTGGGATCATGAATGCCAATCTAAATAAGATGACTTTTAACTGCCAAATGCACACAGAGCAAAGATTTGACACCCTACACACTAGTTACAGCCTCTACTGAGAGGAATATCTTTGGGGAGCAGGGTGGGGGTGCCATTTATATTCATGACCTTTCCCAGCATCTGAAAGCAAACCTCTGCAGGTATCAGTTCTTTAACATCTTGGATAATAATGAGAGAAACCATCTAGGAATAGATCCTTAGACTATCAAAGGTTATTTATAGCGATTTGATTAACCACTGAGGCTTCAGAGACACTACTTTACCTCCCTCCAATAAACCTCCCAGTCATTCATTAAAATTAATACACATTAAAAAATCCATTTAAATTACAAGGTTGTATTTGAGATATTAAGAATGAATCCAATCACATATTTTACAAGTGAAAGATATTAACATGGCTTTCAGGAGCTCAGGCAAGATAGTAGCTGTGTAATATTACCAAGAATATTCTGTTTTTATTTGCAAACTTATCTGTGTTTGACAAGCTGAAGTGTCATTACTTGGCAGCTGACTATTTGACTATATGCTAACCTTGAAAATTTTCTCAGCTCCTTGAAAACAGTGAGGTCCAGCCATACTCCTCTCCAGAAATATGTTGTCCTAATGTGAAAGCACACACAAACAGGTTATCAAGTCTACTCATCACTAATGCAGCCGTTGATGAAATCATCTGTGATCACAACAATCTCTAGAAATCTTCTGATAGAGCCTAGTCACAGGTAAAAACCACTCAAACTGAATTCTGCATGGAAGCTTCGGCTCGTGCAACCTGCAGAATGCACCATCACCAACATTTTCTGACTGCCACACTCAAGAGAGGATTTTCAAGGGAAAATCAACGTGTCAGCTGCTGACCTCTGAAAAAGCTTGGTCATCAGTGTCACTGTGGGCCACACTTTTGACAAATTGAAAATGGGAATTTAACTTTTTCAAGCTCTGTGACCCACAAATGTACATTGAGAGTCTAGAAATGTGGCCCTGAACTCTTTGAATGCATCATTTCAAATGTCAATGAAAATAATTTTCTTTTGGCCAGAGAGGAGTCAAGAACAGAAAATATTTTCACAAATACCTGTTTGACTCTTGAAGTACACTAAACTCCACTGCATCCTTTTGCTTGTCCTGAATATATATTTGGGAGAAGCAAAAGGATAGTATGACTACTAGCCTGATCAGGAGGGATTCTCATAATCTGGGAATTTTTTCTGTTTGTTTCAATTACACACTGTAGGACTGGAGAGTTGCATCAAGAACTCCAGGAATTGTCAGTCAACTAGACATACAAAATAAAGAGCACATAATTTCAGCTCTTGGAGTTATCTGGTCAATGTATAGATCACTTGATTAGGGTCTTTGATCTCCAGATTTGAGGACTGGATGGAAATTGTCATGTCAGGGGCTGGCTCCAAAGTCCAATTTTTAACGGAATGATGAGGACAGCACACTTGCAGGCATGCATAGAGGCAGTTATGACACTAGCAATACCTTTACTCTCTTTTTTACCTCTAGTGGCACACTAGCTGGGGTTGTTTTTTTGTTTGGGTGGAGTTTTTTTGGTTTGGTTTGGTTTTGCTTTTGCTTTAATTTTGATCTTCAATCCTTTAAATTTTGGAATTGATATAAGATACTGGAAAATGCTTTGTGGCCAGTTTTGTAGGGGCAGATGTTCTGTGGACCATCATGATCTGTTGTAGCTGCTTGATACCTGTTTGCTGTTGTAGAGTACTGAACGTAAAGACCTCCTTAACAATCTCCCACAGCCTTCTGTTCCTACCAATTTTCATATTAATTTTATAACTATTGTTCAAATGCATTCTTAAATGTTAACACTTCTACCATGAACACCATGGCCTACAAAATATAATTCTACTCTAGTTATATTGTTTTGATTAGTAGGTTTAAAAGGCGAAGGAAATTTTTTTACATCAATTTGAAATAATTGTGCTTGTTCAAGCAACCAGCTTGTATCCAACAAAATTTGCCTATCTAGGATTTGAATGTTGTATTCAGTTTAGAAATAGATTTTTGAGAATAATTTTGATCATTTTAAAAGTGCATTTTGAAACATTTTCCTTCATTATAAATACGCTATCCACTATCACAACGAATTCCTTTAAATTAAAAATTCATTAAAAATTTGGAAATCGTTTCAATCAAGTTCTGTTTATACTTCAAAAGAAGTTTTCAGTAAAAACAATGTGGTCCCATACAGCACTCTCTTCATGTTTTCATATGTGGTAACTACAACACCACCTAATAAGTTTCATGAAACCTATTTCAAGCAATTAGCTCTCTAGCTATTTTTTCAGTCAATCTGTCAGTACCAGATTTTATGACACCAGCATAGATGGCAATAATAAGCAAAATTATGAGAAATGTAATTTGATCTTCTGCATTGTTATTAAAAATGTAAATGTCCAATTTGCACAAAGAATATAAGCAGCAATAGATTATAATTAGTTTTGCCTCAAACTGTTCACCTTTTATGCAAACATAATGACAACTAATTTGACATTAAGACAGCATAAACACTTTTCTGTTTTGGATAGCACCATATGGATTTTGTATTCTCAGAAGACAAGGGAACAGCTAGAAGTATATCTCCAAGGTCACATGCACTTACATAAACATTACATTATACTGTTTCAAAGAAATGAATACAAGAGCACAGCTAATTCAATAAAACAAATGAATCCATAAATGAAACTTTAAGTGCATACAAGTGGATCAACTTTGTCAGATGCCGAGTAATTTTCATCATCAACAACATGATCAGTTTCAAAAATCACATCCATTTTCAACTAAGGTTTTAAAATAAGAATTCAGAAAACTACAGCAAGGATTTTCTCTTCACTCTAGATTTCTTTTTGCCTTGTAGCAAGAAAAGTATTTAGCACTTTAAGCAAAAACCATATATTAGATTGTGCATCATCAAAAGAGCTCTCCAGATGGTAAAAACCATTCCTCAAACTCAAATTATAGACACCAACTTGGAGAAGAAAGAACAGAGAATATCTGGAGTCATTTGTTTTTGTTTTTTTTCTTCGTGTTCCTCCTCCTAAAACTGCAATTTTGGTAAAAAAGTTATGACAGGAACAACATTCAGAGGAGAATTTCAGTATCCTAAGAGATACTTGAATTTATACTTGAATTATTTAAACCAAAAGCAGAAGTAATAGAAATGATAGATAGAACTGATAATCCAAATACAATCAAATAACGACTAGCAAAATTTATCTGACAAATTCAACATCTAAGAAAAACAGAAGATAATAAAATTTGTTAGATTAGTAAATTATAAGTGATAAATGTAACGTGGACACAAAGACTGGAAACGAAACCCTACTCTAGCTCTGGTAAAGGAAATATTAAAGGCAGTCAGTGAAGCATAGGCTGGACTAAACTGTGAATATTGCATTCAGTCCTGATCAAGTATTCTCATAAAAGTCAAACTCTGAATGTCACTCTTATTTTTGTTCTATATAAAATAAATTGTGTGTATGAGAGAGAGAAAGAATGATGTACTGTGTTCAAGTACTATGTTTACAGGTAACTGTCAAATGTTTTTTACAGAATTGTACATAGCTAAGTTTTTGTGGGGTTTTTGTTTATTTGTTTGTGGGTTTTTTGTTTGAATTTTTGTTGTTTTGTTTTGTTTTTAATTATATTGATTCTTTTTCTCCCTGTTCTACTTCCTGCCATGAATTACCTCAAATCATTGTGGTTCTGTAATTTTGGGGAGATAGATGATCCTCTGGCTATCAGAACAAAACAGAATGACCTATTAAAGAAAACCTTTTTTAAAGGAATTTTTTTATACAGAATCTGATACCAGACAAATTAGGTACCTCTAAATTACAGGCGTGGAGCAGTAAAAAAAGCTTCCTGTATTAAAACATCAGTCAGATGTATATACAGTTCAAGTGCTCTGTCACAAGTAGAATCAGATAGACAAGGAAGCATCTACTTGCACACCTATTAATGAATGCTTTCCAAAGCTGGCTCAGAAGATATACCTCCCACAACTTAAACATTTGTTTTAAGTTAGAAGAGAGATTTCTAGTCTTTACAGCTCTGAAGAAGTTATACTATGATACAGAAAAGAACATTAAGAGTACTTCCACCAGGATATCCAGTCTCTTAAGTCAAAATAGCACAGTTTGCCATGGAAACTCATCTGGTATTTAAAGGTCAAGAAAAGCAAATCCCGTTTCTCCACAAATTCTTTGCTGAATCAACTAAAAAAAGAAAAAAATAAAAGACAGAAAACACAATTATTCCCATCAGGGCATCTGTGAAGTTCAAAAAATTATCCCCAGGACAGGTTCAACCCCTCAAGTAAAGATACAGATTATTATCACCATGGTTAAAGATTTATTAATAGAGACATTATTCCTGCTTCTTACAACTACAGCTGTTTTCAACCTCTTGTTTTAAACCTCTACTTATTTGAAGAAAGACAAATATCTTCAAACCTAGCAGAATTGGAAAATAAAGCCTCTGCAAAGATGCCCAACAGTATCAAGCTGCATAGATGTCAGTGCAAGTATCTCTTCCTGTCAGAGAGATCTCCTTGGTGGATACTCTTAACTGTCCTCAAAGACACTGGCTGGAATCCTTCAATGAAACAAAGCATCTCATGATGCTGTCAAACATAGGAATATCATGGGCAGTGTTCCATTGTACTGTTTAAGAAAAATGTTGCAAAGGCCTACATATAAAAAAAAATCTTCACATTTAAAACCATAAAATATCAGATCAAGAATATTTTTTGCTCACAGAGCCCAGAAGCTCTGATAGAAAGGACACATGAATAAGGTATAATCCATAGAGGGGTAATTGCAACCAGCATTTACTATATTTTGTCTTTAACAAGGCTACTCAGTTGAGGAGAAAGCCATCCACCTTCTAATGGGTACATAAGAGAAGTAGAACTCCCTTTAAAATTTATATTCAGGAAAAATATATATGACTGAAGAGGACACGGAACACCGTGGTACAACTATCTTATTCAGAATTACACTGAGATTTCCAGTGGTACCTAATGACATTAAAGTATTTAAGAACTTTGATCCTGTGAGATTTGAAGCAATAGCTAAAATGCATTCATTAAACAAATCACTGATGGTGGATAGACACCATGGGGAAAAATAAACCCAATACAAATGAACTTGCTCCTCAGATTGAATATGTTTAAGTCTACAAGATTCTGCCTCTGCTCAGTGCTACTTTCAAAATGTGAATTATGCCCTGGAAAAGATAAAACAGTCACCATAAATACACACACTTCAAAAGACTTCATCCAAGAAAGGAATAAGGACAGTTACATACTTAAGACTTTGGTAATATATACTGCGTTTTTGAAAATTGTGTCATGCCACAGATGGAAATTATCATAGATAAGATATTTATATGCTCAAGTTCCCATTCACAGCTATCCTGATCTAAATATTGTATGTGCCAAAGAGAATCCACCCCTTGTCCACATATCTCTGTAGATAAAATCTGGTTTAGTGTACCAAGAATAAATCTATCCTTCACTTGTGCTGACACTTCACTAGATGGACTTTTATAGCAAAATGTAGAAAAAGTAGAATACAACATATTACAGATAAACTATGTAAATCTGGGAGTTGGCCTGTCAGAAAAACAATAAAACTTGCATTCTGTAGGCAATCAGAAGATTTTCTAAAGCCAAAATTTAATTAGAGCTTGATCTGTCTGGCAGGACTGGCAAAAAGACAAAGGAAGTGGTGGTGCAGGAGGGATGTGCAGGGTGCATCTACATCACCCACCTAGTGCACTAGAACCACCCTGATCACTTGCTCAGTGACAGAAATGCATTGTGTTATATCTGGATTTCAGTCCTGAGGTATGGACTTAACTGCATCTCGAAATGCACTTGAAATGCTTTCTCCTGAGCTGGAACCAAGGCTGAGGTAATATGCCAGAGCAGAGTGATTCCTACATGCCAGGAAACGAGATGATGCCTTCCTCAGGAGAAAAATCACATCCTCTCAGAGGTTTTCCAGCTGTGTACTCAATCCATATGCATGAATTTCTTTTAGTAACAGCAAGTACAATCGGGACAGTCACCGGGGAGGGCTATAAAATCTACTTTGTGTCATCTGCCGGATACAGATTCATCTTCTGTACCTAAGACCAGCAACTAGCAACACGTTCATTGCCAGCAAACAGAAAATACATATATATGGTCCTAGAAAAGTATCACAACATGATAAATCAACATTGTCCTTTCTTCAGGCTGTGCCAGCCACTATTAGAGACACAAAATAAAGATGTTGGCATGATGGGATATAGGACATGTAAGGCTGCATCAACCAGCAAGAGGGACATTACATAATTTATGGCAATCATTTCCTAAAGGTAAACATTACTTTTGTTAACTATTATTCTGATCACTAAACATAACTGTTCTGAGATTTGCTGCTGTATTAAATCAGATCTCATGACAATGGTTTAATTATCACTACTCTTTCTGAGTGACAGGTGATCAATTTCATGAACTCCTCTTCATTTGCACTTGTACTCTTCTTCATCCAGGTATCCTTGACTGATTGTCTTTTCCATCACAAATCTCAGTTTACTGACTTCCTTTCTAGCTGATATGGTTTCCTATCGCACAATTCTCTTTATGAAACTGACCCAGCCAGTAGACTTTCTCAGTGGCCATACACCTCTAAACAATTCTCTGCAAGACCTATTTTCAAGTGCTTATTAAAAAAAAATAAAATTAAATTAAAAAAAAAATCTGCTGCTGTTGCACTCTGACTTCAAAAGATAGATTTTACATTGAAGTTGAACATTCCTTGATAAACCTGCCAGGGCTTTTTTTATTGTCTTGGGTAATAACTTAGCCTATATACCAAACTTTAAAACTAAATAGAACACTCTCCCTCTCCATCAGATTCCTGCTCCATTTTCTTTTATTTGCTTTGTTTTGGCTATTGAGTGCAAATCTATTATATTCTTTTCCTATGATATGCATCCTTTTGTTCCACTACAATCTTTCATTCATCATGTTATGAAGTATAATATTTTTTTTTTAATTCATGTATCTCAAATTACTGGAAAATCTACTGTTCATCTTGAAAGATCTCTAAACCCTTCCAGCACCTTTTTTCCTTTCTC
Organism: Cisticola juncidis; assembly: GCA_013400215.1. Taxonomy (NCBI): domain Eukaryota; kingdom Metazoa; phylum Chordata; class Aves; order Passeriformes; family Cisticolidae; genus Cisticola; species Cisticola juncidis. Next base: position 872,484 of record VXBR01008864.1, on the reverse strand, counting down.
TCTGTATGTTGAATAAATGAGGTGGTATTGTGTATCCTTGCTTTAGCCTTTTACTGACAGCAGTCCCTTTATTAATATTGCTTCTACTTCTTAGACAACTTAAACTAAGTTTCTCTGGTTCTTGAAGGACTCATTTTAAGCCCTAAGTGCTTTTATTAATCTGTATATAAAGAAATCTTCTGAATAAAACATGGTCTTTTTCAATTTTTTTATGCTGTTTTCTTCTTCATAACTATGGCTCTCTTAAAATTTTAAACACATTCTTATTTTTGTTGTAAAAACATCACCTAGTCAAAGAAGGTCTGAGTGGAAAGAGAACAAGTATTTAGATTACCAGCAAGGAAAAGATTTAATTATTATGGATGAAGGACTCCATGACACAAGGACATACAGGTGATGTACCGAAAAATGTTGACTGTGCAACTGGTTATATCTCTAAAGCATGCTGAGAGTTACAAACAACCAAAAAACCTTGCACAAGTACTTTGAAGGGCTTAGTCCTACTGTCATATATATGGGTGAACATCACTGACTTTACAAAATCAGCTAAAGATGAAGAGTTTTCAAATGCATTTTTTTTTTATTCAGAGCAGGTCAAACTATTAATATTGGAAAAGATTTTAGAACATATTTATTCATATTTAGAACTTGTCACCACAGGTAGATTCAAGTACCTTGCAGTCTGACCTTGCAGTGATGTAGGAAAAACTCAATCTGTTTAGTTAAGTACATGGACAAGGTAGATTTTATTTTTTTTTTGAAGTTACTAAAGATGTTAGTGAAAACAGACAGAAACACACAAATAACAGGAATTCACACAAATAAACCAATGTTGAGCCCTGAGAGACAGATTTGCCTCTAATCTGAAACTTTTGATATGTAATTACATTTGCTTTTCAATTTCTATTCAGCCGTAAACTTCGGAACTTCCTGTGCTAATCCATCCAGCTCTGGACCCTACCACACCTTTGAAAAAAAAAAGCCTTTCAAAACAAAACCAACATCAGGATCAGCATCAGCGTAAATCCAGTTTCAAATAACTCTTCTGCTTCTATGCTTGAAAAGCATATTTCTCTCAGGAGATTTTTCTTACTAAGTGTTAAAGGTAAAAAATACATCAGGGATTGAATATACCAGCCATCCCCATAAGAAACACAACCTGTTACCCTGGTCTGTAACATTTGATCTAGGATGTCACACCACACAAAGATAATTAGTTTGATTTGCTTGATAACTTACTGGTTTCCTTTTGGAAGTGAAAGCATGTGCTGGTTTTTAGCTGGGTTACATGCTGTCCTGTATGGAATAGATATATCAAAACCAGAACTTATTATTAGTTTTAGTGTCCATGACTATTTAACACAATGTGAGTGTATTAGATGACAATATTGCCTTGCATCCTAACGGGCTACCTCTGGTCAAACAACGATGTTTGTGTGTAAATAAAGTATTAATATTTTATAATATTAAAGAAAAGGACCATGGGAAACTAATGTCACCCCTTATCTGCTGGAAATCTGACCTGAAATATCACACAGTTCAACATCCTTCTGACAGAGTAGCTACACTGATGTAACCAGACAGCTGGTGTCAGAAAAGGGAAAAGATCACCATCTACTCATTAAATTTTTCATAACTTTGCTTAAGTGTCCCACAGGAATCAATAACTTGAGAGAGGTGGGGGAAGGAGGCTTGGGATTTTTGGGTTTTTGTTTTTTGGTTCTTTTTTTTTAAATACTCTGTTCAGTACTGTCTCCGCTGTTTTTTATTTAGGCCATTTTTGACTAGAATGCAAATAAAGCAATATTCAAGTTTAAATCATAGTAGAGCTTTTTAATGCTTTTCTACTTTACAGAGTAGCTGAGATGGTTTTAAAATACACAAAAATCAGCAAGAATAGAAAGTGCTAAATGCGTTTCTGCCAAGTGACTTTCCATGGCACAATTACTTTGGTCTTTTCTAAAAATCTGAAATATGGGAGTTTTTGCTAGCTGCCTAATGCTATACATCTTTAGAAAGTTTAATTCCTTCCAAAATACACATACCATTACCCAGCTTCAAGTGTCTCTGAATTGCTACAAGAAGACATAGTTTCAAAAGGTGACAGAAAGTCATTGCTTTCTATAGCAAAGAACTATAGCTCTCTCCTTTGTGGTATTATTCAGCTCTCTCAATGGTTTGCAGTTGCAGAGAGCTAAAGAGAACCCTATGACCCCATCTGTAGGTTTGGGCCAGGACACGCTGCTGCTATTAGAGCTCATTGTGTGGGAGGTGAAATTTTTTGTATGCAAGTATAATACATGGTTCTTTCCTGCTTTCCTTTCTAAAGCTTGAAGCTACATTTTCCCAGTTTTAGCTCAATTGCCATTCAGCAAACGCAGCCTTACTAGTTTTGCAGCACGTGGGAGTCAGGATGTGTACCTTATCTTGTCTCTCCATCACATACAAGGAGAATATTTTTAGCCTTCGGCACCTAATTAACAAAGGTGAGGCTGACACCTTCTTGCACGCCTGTGCTGGTTGACACGGAGCATTGCAAATGACTCTCTGCTGGGCAGAGGGAAGGTGAGCTTTGTCTGGCTTTGTGCTTCAATTACAGTCCCATGCTGGCAGGCAATTTATTCCCGTTGCCAAAGCCCTTGTTTTCCCACATCCAGTGCCCTGGTTACAGAGACCATAAGCTCTGCAAGTCTTTGGCTACGAGCAGCATGAAAGAGAATCTTGCCTTTGCTAGAATGAAAGAGGAATTAATGGTTAGACCTCAGAGGATGGAAAAGGACTTTAATTACTGCCCTGGTCCCTATGGAATTTAGGAGATGTTTTGAACTCTCTTGCTGCTGCTAAACCACCTCAAAATTTTGGGATTAACCAACAGTGCTTTTGTTCCATAAATAAGAAGCATGGGTTTACATTAATTTCTACTCCCAATGGCATGTGCTTAGAGCTTTTGCTTGATAATTTCTATAAGCTGTACTATGCAGCCATCTTTGTCCCTATACTTGTCTTTTTTAATTATTATTATCTTGTTTTATCTTTCACTTTCTTAATATACCCAAAGATTTTAAATAATGGAAATAACAAATTAATAATAACCAATTTTATTACAGTATTTTGGAAATTATTTGAAATGTTATAGATCTAAATTTAAGAATAGAAAATTGCACATCAATGAGTTAAAAAATGGGATTAGATTTGCTTTGTTAACATAAGCAACATAAGAATAGCATGCTAAAAAATATACATTTTATTATCCTAGTATATTGTAATTTCAAAGTGCTTTCTGCAGAACTGCTTTAAAGGAGTTGCTCATCAGCACCATGTTGCTACACAACCTGAAGTATGTAATTTGCTTGCTTTAGAAAAAGTGCCCTTGTTCTGCTGGGTCAAGGAGGTATAATACCAATTAAAGTACTAAGAGAAAGCAGCATAGTCTATTAGACAGCTGCATTTATCTTTAAAATGCAAGAAGAAAATAATACATTAAAGGAACCACAGAATCAAGTGGTAAAAAAGAAAAAAAAAAAAAAAAGCAAGAGAAGAAAGATATTCTAACTGTTTTGTTTTGTTTTTTGGGTTTGTGTTTTTTTTACATTTAAGTTTAAGGCCCTTTAATATTACTGGGAATTATATTCAAGTGCAGGAAAAAAGAAAAAAAACATAAAGATGAACTACTGTGGCCATATTTAAAACAGATACAAGCAAACAGAATAGAAAAGGCAAGTCATGGTGAGAAAAGACCCTGGCACAAATAAGAGAGGCAAGTAACTAACAACTAAATGTTAAAAAGTAACTGGAGTGGCACTTGGGGACCACAGCTAAAAGAACAATTAAATTTCTGCTGTTAACAATAACAATACAGGTAGGTGCGAAAGCCAGTCTACAGAAAAGGATGGAGTTCTTCAAATAGTTGCCTTACTGAGAGCTCAAATGTAGGAGAGAAGCCTGATTCCTAAGAGCATCTGCATTAGTAAAAATGAAGTGCCCTTAACCCCTACATGACAGTATTTTACACTCCAAGTCAGATTCATCAGGAAAGAGTGAATACTGAAGAAAAATAAGAGATTGATCTCAAATTCAACTCTCCTAGAGAGCTTTTAATCCTGACCTCTGGACTCCCTCTAGCCAAAAAGGACAACGTGTTGCTGCGTAGAGGACTAGGTTGGGGTACTTGTTAAAGGTCAGATGAGTGACCCTATCCAGAGAAGAGACAAGGCAGTAGTTCTTGTTTCATGTGATCCTGAAATATGTTTGATGAATCACCTTAGAGGATTCAAGGACCTAGACTTGAAAATTAACAAAATAAAGCCAGACATAAAATCTAAAAAGTTGCTTTTTAGCAAAAAAGTTGGTACAATGCAAAGAGCAGCAACAGAGCAGGAGAGATGAACAAAGCAACTAATGTTTTTACTGGCATCAGAAGTTCAGCGATCACTTCTTCCATTGCATAATACTTTTGTCATGAAACCTGCTGGAAACTTGTATTGAAAATTATTGCCTCTCAAATTAGCAAACAAGCCCTTTAGCTACTCTGAATATAAAGAAATTATTGTTTTCCTAAAATAGGATCTCACTGTAATAGTTTTTCTGAAATTTTTTTTAATTATTATTATATTTAGCAGAAGTATTTAAGTTGATGCTAGGTAAATTGTGTCAAGCTAGCAGTAGAAGAAGATTCAAGTAAGTGTCATATCAGCCAATAGCCCAATCTGGCCAGCAGTAGCAAAGATTTTTCCAAAAACTAACTCATTAAATTTATTTTTGTACATATCCAGGGCTTTTGCTCAGGATGAGCACTAAGCCCTCTGAATTGGTAGCTGCAGAGATGGTGTCTGTTTGAGGCTCACAAGGTGCTGGGTCAAATGAGACAGGAGGACTCACTGCAAATGTCCTACAAGCACCCCAGCTTTCCAGGCTGTGAAAGGAACACTCTGCTTCCCAGATGTAAAGGGATACTGGAAGAGTGCAGTGACCACAGATGCTGCCAAGCCAATTGTTTGGGGGGTAAAACAAAACAAAACAAAACACCCCAAACACATAAAGTTACTGCAGCGCTTCATTCTGCCGTTATTAGAGCAAAAGCAAACATAACTATGCTTAGTTCACTGGAAGAAAAAAATCAAACCGTAAGCTTTTTCCAAACACTCCTTTTAATTAAGTACCAATAAGAATAGAATTTTTTTATATTTTAAGTGTGGTGTGCATGGCTATCACCAAAAGGATTTTGAAAGTAAATTGCACTTTCCATTAGTTCAGGTTTGTTTGATCTGAAAGCATCTATAGGAACTGTATTTAAGTTGAATTTTCAGTGCACTACTGGAATCCTAAGTAGTCAGAACACCCATAAGAACATAATTGCTTTATTCAGCTTTTCAAAATCCATTTTTCTTTTCAATTTTAGAATTTTTGTTTACAAATTGACAGTTTAAGTTGTCCCTAAATGGCTTTCTATAATACTTTGGAATGGGGAACCATATAGATAGTTCCCTTTATTTTTATTTGTGACTACACTGCAAAATATTCATCTGTTTTCAATTTATGATCCCAGAGATCATCTCCCACTCAGTCTTGAATATTTCCATTTAGGGCTTATTAAGGTACAAAAAATTCATGTAACTCCTCTTTGTGATATAAACTATGATGCAGCTTGAAGCATAATAGAGATCATAGTGAGTACAGATTTTTTAAAAAACAAGTTCAGAGTTTTTCAGGAAATATCTGTGTTCTTTCTGTTTATGTGATTCTAGACTGCTTTTCTATATTCACCATTTAATTAGACAGGTCATAATCATAATCCTGTTGAGAAAATATGAGATGTGTAAAAACAGAAGTTTTGTTCAGAGGTTTATCTTTCACTAGAAGTGCCTGCCTCGCTGTTATTTGGAAAACAATGATATGCATTATACTTCTATTGCAGTTCATCTGCTTATTTAAATATTTATTTATGGGAACTGTACTTCTTTCACAATAATCAGATATAAGAAGGCATATTAGACATCATGAATATTCATAGGTTTTCAACTTCACTATAAATAGCAATACAGCAACCTGCCTTCATGAAGGAAAGGAGATTGTAAATATAGATTATTAAGAAAAATATATGCATGCCTCATCACTGAGTTGGATTTGCATCTACATCCATTTAGCACAACCTATATAAATAATAACTAAAAATCTGGAATCATTAAAAAAAAAAAGGAACCTGTCAACCTGAGCGCTCAACCAGTGCAACAGGTGACATTATAAAAGGAAAAATATCTTCATAATAGGGATCTTGTATCACAGCCTAATCAAGGCATAGTACAACACATTCAGCGTAAAAATTATTTATATGTTCTTGTTAAACACAGTACTATTATGACTAGTGAGAAAAATTCTTGCAGTGTTGAAAAAATTAATCCTTTACTGAAATGAGTTAATTCTCTTTATGATTTCATCAACACTACCAAATCTACAGAACAACATTACAAATTCTTCTCAGAGACTACTACAAATAGAACACAGAGAGCTTGAGCAGGTGCAGGTTTTATTCCCATGACTTTTGACCTTAGCTTCCATGTGCAGTCTTGTCACTATGTCTGCCTTAAGACTGACTTCTCTACTGCTTTGACTCTGACTTCTTTGTCCTCAGATTTTGTCATAAACAGGCAAAACAAAATAGGCATTACCAGTTCTCTGAAATATCCTAGTTATGAGAAAGTTATTGCCTTTTCCCCCACTATATTTTTTTCGTGAAAAAATGGCCTTGAAGTTGAAGCAGCTTTGCTACTTAGATACCACGAATTTGGTGATTTTTCCTTCCTTCTATTTATTATGTATTTGGGCAGCATATGAGGCTAGGGTCAGGGGAAAAGTTAAATCTCATATAGGAGAGTTATCTCAAATTATACCAGTCCTGGCAACATACTTTTCATTCTTTGCTCTATTAATGCTCTGTAAAATATCTCTTTTGCTTGTCATCTGCTAAAACACAGCATCAGTCTTAAAAATCAGGCAGAAAATATACTGGAAGTTATTAAAACCAGAAAAACCTTTGGTGTATTATACCTCAGAAATATTTTAATTTTCTTTTCATTCTTTTTTTAACCGTTTTCAGTAAAGCATGCAGAAAGCACTCTGATATTACTTCAAAGCTTCATCTCCTTCCAAAAATTCTTCTGTTGATGAGATGAAACTTCAGCAAGTTCTTTATAACATTCAGCTTATGTGGTGCAATGTACAGGTGTGCATACTCCATAACTCAAGGCCTGCAGGTCCTGTTTTATGTTTAGAGGTGTATCTCCAAGTAATGTAGGTGTTTTCTCTTTATAATTGCCATTAATATTAGTGAAAATAATCACATACTTTATGCAAACCTCAAGCAACAGGTAAATGACTTCTGTGTTTCTATGAAAATGGTAAAAGGAATTTTCTGGAACAGTATCTGGGAATTCAGTGATTTTCCCAAGAGCATGCTGCAAATAATTAATATTACTTTCTATTTCTAGAAAACAGGAACAATGTTTTTGAAAATGTATACCCAGTTTAACACTATACACTGTACTTACTTACATAAAGTGCCTTTTATAAATGTGTTATAGTTACTGCTGCAAAAGGATTTCATGTCAGCCCCTGAAATGCCATAGCAACAATGATGCAAAGGGCATTTTGGGACATGGTGGTCTTGAGAAGCTTCAGACCTATTCAAAATTTGCATAGGTTGAATGAAGCATATAGGATGAAGCATAAATTCAGGATTCCACCAGAAGAAATACTGAGAAAATGAATTTAAATTCATGTTTGACTTTTAAAGATGTAAATTGAAGAAAAATTGATGCTACATATCTTTTTAATTGATTTGTTATGGTACATTCAGCTAAAATATTTTAGATTTTTCCCTCCCACAGTCTACAATGAACTAGTTTTGAGGTTGTTACTAAACTGAATTTTGAAATTTTAACTACAACAAAACACTAGGAATTCAGTTTGAATGAAAAGTGAATCTGGAACAGGTTTTTGTAGGTAGAGGGTTAACTAGAAGGCCATAATAATCTTTAGGTCAACTAAAAGAAAGTATTTTTGATAGGAGTATTTTTGAATATTTTTGATATTCATGATAGGAGGCAAAATGAGAGGCTTTTTTAAAATTTCATTTTCTTGTTAGTACCTTTCTTCAATTTGTAGTAATTACATGGCGAATCTTAACCAGCTTTTAAGTAAAATGTCTGTTACTGAACAGGGAGAAAAACAATGTTCACCACTGATAATTTCAGCAGGTATCAGTAATTCAGCTGCCTCAGACAGGGCCAAGCCTCAAATGCTTTTTCATGCCAGTGACCATGAGCAATGGGTGTAGCTGCAAGGCTGCAAGGAGATTTGTCCCCACTTCACTCACACTGTCACTAAGGAGATTGTGAAGGGTGATAATTAAATGGGACTACAATTTCTGTGGCCATACACAGTCTTGAACAGGATTAGGGCACTTGACACATATGCAGGGAAAAGATAAAAACTGGAAGAACTGAGAGCAGTCAGAATAAGTTATGGAAAAAAATGCTGCTTTTGCTTTGGTTTGGGCATCTGTACATGCCCCCTAATTATTAGAGGATCTCTAGTGATGGAAGAAGTCTTATTCGAAGAATAAGAATAAAAAAGATTTTAGAAAGGTGGAATAAAAGGAAATGTTCTTTCTACAAAGCTACAAAAAAGGAGAGAAGGAAAGGGAAAAAAAGAGAAATAAGCAGGGAGAGAAGATAGTGGCACAAAGGTATATATCCAATGACATTACAATTTGGTGTTTGGTCAGTGGTTTATATACATATGTATAAAGTAAACACAGATGTTGTAGTCAATCACGAAATAATGCAGACTATCTTCAAGATATCATTTATTTTTGAGGTTAGATTAGCATTTGTATTAAAAAGAAGTTCAGATATCATGAAGGATGTGCAAAAAGACAAGAGCAAGCGAGACCTCCCATGAAATTAAAACCATGGTGCAAGCGTTTCCTGAACAGCAAAAATGCCTTCTCTTTTATAAGAATTCCAGTAATTTATTGATATTTAGATAGTCCTTGAGATGCCAAGCATCCAGAACAGATGGACATCAAAATCCAGACTCAACTTTTCTGTGTGAAAGCATCAAAATTTCTGACTCATCAAATGCCTTAATCTTCCATTTATTGATTGGTTTGTCCAGAACGAATGAGAACTAACCCAAAGTGAACATATGTGCTCACAATAAATTCTCTCTGTAAATGTTCTAGTGAACAGAAATGCTAAATAACTTCAGTCTCATGCTTGACTATCAATAATACTCCTTATAGCACTGAATAATCACTAACTAATTAAACTAGAAAATACCTTTGATACAGAAATTAAGCATTTCCCCACTGCAAGGGAAAAAAAAAAGAGCAAAAATATAGAAATCTAATTTTCCAAGATCTTTATTTATAATAATGGAAGTGTGGACAACTAGGTCCTTAACATCACCTATAAGTTAGTGGTTCATATTTTTTCATGATTTATTCTGATTTTGTACCTATCAAGCTACTTGGGAGTCTCTTGTGTAGTGATTTCATTGTTCCTAAAATGCCATCCAGACACGTCAGAATTATATCTGAGTTATATTAAGGCAAAAAATGTAATCACTTTCTCCTAGTCCTGTTCCAGTGCAGTACCAGCAAGACTGTATGGAGAAACATATTCAAGAAATATTACTACATGAACAGGAACTCCAAAATAATTGAACAAGTGCAATTTTTTTTTTTTTTTAATAATAGTTACTATTAAGTTTGATAAGGCAAAATATGAAATAAATTCTTTTAAGACTGAAAAGGTCGTTTACACTTTGAATATCTTCAGAAGTTGAAATATTTTTAAAATCTAGAGAAATGAAATTTAAAGAAAAGGTATAAACACATTGGCAAAGATGTATGACATATTTTTTAGTCTCTAAACCACACTTCTGAATGACAGAAGAAACATATGCAGGAAAAAGGGTTTGTGTGCCAGAAATCTTGTCTGACTCCCTTCTCCAACTATATCAGTTGCTTTAATAAAATATAGATTCCTTACAGGCATTTCCCTACTTACATCACTAAACAATCACAGCCATACAGTCATTATTCACTCCATTAAAAAAAACAAAACACATACACAATCTACATTTCATTAAAATGTTTGTCAGATGTTTAATTATTGCTTTCATGATGAACAATAACATTTCCTAGAAGAAAAATACTTACTTTTGGACTTCTGAAGACAAAATATAAAAATAATATATTCCCCAAACACAATTACTTTTATGAAGAATTCTAGCTTGGTGTGAATTCTCTGGTTTATCTGGCTTCCTCCATTTGAAAACTGTTTCTCTATTCCTTTTTGGGTTTGGCTTTGACAAAATGACTGCTTTATAGTTCTTAGCAGTTTCAGTATTTCTGACTTGTCATACTGGTAGATGTACATCCATAATTTACTAACAGTGCAACTTAAGGATTATGAAACTTCAGGAAGCATCTAGATTGGCTGCAAAAATATGCAGTAAAAACACAACACAACAATTACACATGGTTGCCTCAAAGCAAAATACGGATTAATTCTTTCATCAGGCTGTGTCCTGGTGTGTTATCCTCGGTACAGAGATAGGAGTGGGAGCTTTGACTGTGCAAGGAGAGAGGTACTGTGCACACATTAAGGGAACACCCTTCTGTTGCACCAGCAAATGGGAAATTATATGATTGCATCTGTATCAATCAAGCAGTGTCATAGAAATGAAATCATGGTAATGGGACTGTTATCACAGGATCAGTGCTGCCTGTTTTGAAATTTCTTCTGATTCACCTTGTGGCCTCAACCTTTATGTGGCAGCAAAAAGCCATTATCTGTTCTATTTCAGTGACATTTACTCTTTCTCCTCATCTGTTCAGATGTCCATTCTTTGATGGCTCTAGTATATCATACTTTTCCTACTCTAGCAGTTATTTATGCCAACATTTTCAACTTCTTGAATGCTTTGGGTGAAAAGGCTATTTTTCCTTTTTCTCTGAACTCCATCACAGCTGAAATTCTGTTGGTCTAATTGGATAATTGCATTTTCTTTATCCAGTTGGAGGCTCCATGAAATCATAGTAGTGCAGTACCATATCTGGATCAGGTAGAAAAGCTTTCCCGTCACTAAAACATTGCCCAAATAAACTATGAACCGTAATTTAAATAAGTGACAAAAGCACCGGTCTAGTTGTAAAAGTAGTTGCTGAAAAGTACAAATGAACTCTCTCAGAATTTCCAGCTGCTCACAGATTTCACTGCATCTCTGTTGCTTCACTAGGATCGTAGGTCTGTGCTATGAAGAAAACAAAACCAAAGTACAACTCTACATAGAAATCAGGGAGTGTTTCTGTATTATTTATGAGGAATGTAGGATATCTGGGAAAATTTGTGTAGGCCAGTTGAAAATTAGCCTTTTACTATAATCTTCAAGGATAGTGTAAAGATTAGATATAGGTTTGGAGTTCCTTAGATTATTTTTGTTCCTTGTTGAAACAGGAGGAGCATAGGTTTTTCATTAAAACTGGAAAGTAAAGGGATGCCTTCTTTCAATCTAATCTCTGAAACTGCAGCAAAGCTGGCTGTGAATCTATAGTAATTATTACACGTACTACTCTTTAAGTATAGCATTAATATTCCCCAAAGAGTTAACTTGAAAGACAACACAACTCTCAAATATTTAAAATAGTATTTTAATAATTGCAAAATGACTGTTTTACTAGTATAACTATCAGTAGTAATGCTCATTTTGATTTATAGAATTACGGTGACTTATAGGGAATACAGATATTCTGTAGAGTTTACAATTTTTTTCTGACACTGGCAAATTGGTCCTATGATTTTTATTATTCAAATTCAAAAGGCTAAGCCTTTGGAGGAAAAAAAAAAATAATGACATAGCAAAAAAGGTTGCAATTTACTCAGTGGAAGTCTGAAACACCAGGTGCAGAAGAGAGACTAACAGCTTTCATATTTTTAGTGCATTTTCTTTGCGAAAACAGGTCCTCAATCAGCACAAAAGCCCTGCCCCCTCATTGAGGATGACAGCAGCAGCACAGCTGTTGCTCCAGGGAAGGAACTGAGCAAGGCAGGCTGTCAGGGGCTGTTACAGCCACTTCAACTGCCAGAGGCACCTCAAAGGTAACCCTGTTACCTGAAAATGAAAACTCCCTTCCATGACACCATGTTTTTAGTTTCAAATGAGGTTCACTAATTATACTAATCAGACAGTTGCCATACCAAGAAAACACGAGCGAGACTAAGATGTGCAGCACAGAATACAGACGCCAGAACTGGAGTTATCAGCACAGAGGCTTGGTTTGCCTGCTGCTTGCAGACTCTGCCACACTCTGCAATCCCAAAAGGGTGCAGAGAATGCCAAATCAGCACAACTGAGAGGACAGGTGATGGAGTGAGGCCACACCTCACCTGCAGCTTGTGCACATTAAGAGAAGAAGCACCACATTGTAGGCACACAGTTTGTGGTGATTGGGAATGGGGCTGCGGCCAAGCCAAGTCCCTAATCACCACAAACTGTGCCTACACCATATTTACCTACTTTTTAAAGAAATGTATCAACTTTCTTTTCCAATTGTGGATGTCCCATCCCTGATAGTATTCAAGACCAATTGGCTAAGAGCAAACTGGTCTAGTGGAAGGTTGGAATTAGATGATCTTTAACATCTAACAGCATCCTTTTTCAACCCAAACTAGTGGTCCTGGGATCTTGAATTATATCGAGAAGAAACCAGCATGAAAACCTGAGATACTCTGAAAACAAACCAGTTATAGGTTAACTATTCAAATAATGATTACAGTAAGATAATTACACATTTGTAAAACATATGAAGGTAAACACATTCAGCTGCAGATGGGAAAAAAAAAAAAGACAAATTAGGTGGCATAAAAAATGGTCATTAAATAGGAAATAAGACTAAAAGCGCTGACTCTTTCCAGAAACCCTGCACCAAATAGTACACTGTAATGATTATGATGGTCTCTTTTTGAAGAAGATATGCATGACATAGAAAAATGGAACAAGATCATACTACCTGTATGTTTACTACTGTAAAACATGTTGTTCTCAAAACACAGCAGGGTAAAGAAGTTGTCAAGGGATTTTGAACACCACCACCACGAACAGTAGATGAATTATAAAGACAACCAGGCAAGAAACAATAACATGTTCAACACATTTAGCTTAAATTTGGTGAAATATAATTTTTTTTTCATATCCAGCGCAAAATTTACAAGCGCTTGATTAGCTGTATATTGTTTAAAACAATGCAACAAGGTAATGCAGCCATCTTTTTACCTTGATCCCATCTCTCTTTGCTAGGCTGACATTCCTAGTGGGAGAAACAAAATACATATTTTCTGAAGGAAACTGAGCATGTCTGACTTCTCTTTCATGGAACAGTATTGAAGACTTATGAACCTTTTGGTATCTTTCAGCTTGTTCTCTGAAACCAAGCCACATGCTTCAGTTTCCAGCCTGTGGCCAGCTCAGGAATAGCTTGCAAATCCAAAAGAATTCTTTATACCTAGGCAAAGTCTTGAAATGAGACATGAGAATGCTGCCCACAAACAACTTTGTCTTTTTAAACACTCAGAATACCTAAACATCTGACAGATTTAAATGGATTGATGTCCTTTTATTTCATACTTAACAAGTATGAAAATTTATGTCTGATGGTTCTAAAAGCCTTTGATAAACTTCCCACATTGCTGGTCAGTATCCACTTTTTGAAAGGTCAAACATGTTTCCTTCACTGAAAGAACTGACAGAAACGCAAAAAATACACATGCAATAGAAATTGGGTAGGAAAGAAGTCCCTTATCTAGGCCAATGGAACTATGCTTTACACTCATACTTCTCAATTTTCTCCCATCTTCAAAAATGTATCTGAAGATGAACATTTAATCTCTGTCCACATCAGAAAGTATCCCCATGCTGCTTAGGAAAAGCATTTCTATGGATCTTAAAAACTTGCTATTTTTGCAACAGTTTAGAAATTCAAAAAAAAAAAAAAAAAGAAGGGTTGAGCAAAAGTATCAATGGTAGGGCATTCTTCTTAATTCAATGGTCCAATCCTGAATGAAAAAGAAAACCTACACATACTTTCATAGAACAAGAAACAAAATCTTATCTTCTTCAGAAAAACTTACAACAGGCTTTGCTTCACTTACACCAGGAAAATTAGTATAATGTAATTTTCTGTTAAAAAATAACTGTAAATGTAGGCTAGCATGAGTTGTTTGCCTAGTCATCAGGACTTTTTTTTTTAGTTGAATAAACAGGCAGGTGGGACTACAGAGTTGCTTATCATTTTCTGTATCCTAATTTGTTTAAGTCCAGACAACAACCTGAGCAACTCTGCAGAGAATTACAGAGTTTGCAAAGGCACAAAGACACTTCACAATCCATCATGATAACACAAGGCAGAGTACTGTAAGACATCAGAGGTAGGAGGAATGCTGCAACTCTAGTATATCACTTTCATTTCCTCTATCAATCAGTTTAACAAATAGACAGAGCAATGACTTATTCATGCAAACATCTTTCCTTACTTCATTAGCTAAATGCTTACTTGTTTCATGGTGGTTTTGTTTTAGTTTTAATTTGGTTTTGATTTTTTTTGAGTGGGTGACAATGGTGCAGGTGATGGTGTTCCTTTTTCTTTTGTATTTTCTAAACTAAGCCTTTCCAGCTCCTACAAATGATCTTGGGTGGTTCACAAACTACCCGTGACAGCGATATGATCAAAGGATGAATAGAGATTTTAAAAATGCCCGTGCATGGATATGAATGTGCAGCAGCTCACACAAAGAGGAACTCTCACATTACCGTGCACACACTGCAGCTCCACCAACTGCTGTCTCCAATGGCACAGCAGCCATTATCACAGTACATCTAACAGCACCCCTGGGAACTCCTGAATTTGCTGCCTAATACAAAGCAGCTTGCTGAAAAATCCGATCACTTCCAACTCTTTTTCCAAAAGGAAGAGAATAAAATTGGAGTACCTAACAGCTGTTTCCTGTACACTGACAGACCGAATGCTTCTCATACCACTCTTACAGAAAAGGCATGTTCAGTAAAATACATGGATATTCTTAAGCAATAGAGTGGAAGTTCACAAGAAGAAGCAATAAAAAGATAGTAGATGCTTGAGGATAGGGGTGCATTTAGAACAATTAACTACATCTGCACAATTTTTGTCTCCTACCTGCCTGATAAAATCAACTGTTCATTCATTCATTCATTCATTCCCATGAGAGATGTTTTAACATTTCAAATCACTGAACAGTTTCATAGCACTTTCTGCATGCAAAAAACTTTCTACATGTTAAACATTTTTCTTAAAGCCCACTCATTCCTTCTCCTGGGAACAGAGAAAGATTTTTTTTTAATATTACCGAAAACAAAAGAAAAAAAAAACCCAAAACAACAACAGCAAAAACCCAATCAGGAAAGAAAATAAAAAAAACCCCTTCAAAACAACTGCTGAACACCAAACAGTTTTAGTATCAAAGAAAAATCCCGAACAAAACCAAAACCCAAATACAATTCAAGTGGTGTGATCTTATAATCTTGTAGAAGAAGATTACATTTAATGAAGTATAAAACCCCAAAGGAACCAAATTTTCTAGTTTGTAATCAAGGTAGAAATTATTTTTTAAAGCTATGTAGAAGTTGGGGAACCTGGACTTTAAAGCATATTTTGCATTTCTCTGCCAGACAGTGATCAATCTTTTTATACATTGGATAATGATATGGATATTTTCATGTTGCTGAAATTCATATGATATTCATATTACATATTTATATGATTCATATTACTCAGACCAGGAACAATTAAGGCACATGTCTTTTCAGCCATTAAGATATGAAATACTCAAACTGGAATTAAAGCAGTAACCCTTACAATAAACAAAAGTAAGCCCTAAAACCTTTGAGGCTGTGAAAAGCTTTTGAGCCCTAAAAAACCCCAATAAAAACCAAAAAAAACCCCACTAAATCCAGTGCAAATTAAGGATTAAGCATATTTTCAAGTTCAAATACGACAAACTGATTATACTGGTCTGTTCATTATTTTATTTTTATTGGGAACTTTTACCCTGGAAACCATAAGAAAACCAGTACTGTATCAAAGACAATCTCAGTCATCCTTTATTCTTAATGACACTCAACCTTAAACCCTCTGAAACTATATCCCTATCAAGAGCTTTCATATGTTTATACTAGTGCATCTTTCCAAGCTTACAGATGATTCATTCGAAAAATCTAGCAAACATGCAGGTTTTTTCAGAGAAGGAGTGGCTAATAGTGATTTCATTTGTTTTATATATAAAAAAAACCCCCAAGAATTCAAGGAAGTCTCAGTGCAACTCATTTCCTAAAAATATTCCTCAATTTCTTGCAGCATACCTTGAGTCTCCTTCCATGTCTTCTACAGACACCTAATGTGTGAAGACTAAATACAGTTGCAGCATTCTGCTATGCCACCACCTCTCCTTCATGTCTGTGCAATATTGTTCTAGCATTTCTGTTTACTTTAATATTTCTTGAGAGATTTCTGCCTGTTCCATGATCCTTTAGGAGATGACAATTCAGGTGTGTATCCTTCTCTTTTGGGCAGTGCAGGTCGTAGTCAGTTCATCATGCATTGTCTTTGCTGCTCCTTCCTCCACAGAGGGAGGACTCTTCAGACTCTTTCTCTGCTCCTGCATGGTATCCCTCCCACAGGAGATGGTCTCCCACCAATTTCTTAAACATGAGTCCATCTTACAGGCTCCATCCATTCACAACCTGCTCCAGCTTGGGTCCTTTCCACAGGGTGCAGTTCCTCAGGAGCAGCCTGCTCCAGCGGGTGCCCCCTCAGGGTCACAAGTCCTGCCCTCAACCCTGCTCTGCTGTGGGTTCCTCTCTCCATGGGAGCACAGGTCCTGCCAGGAGCCTGTTCCAGCACAGGCTTCCCACGGGCTCACAGCCTCCTGTGGGCACCCACCTGCCCTGACACGGGGTCCTGCACGGGCTGGGGGTGGATCTCTGATCCCCCAGGGACCTCCCTGGGCTGCAGGGGCACGGCTGCCTCACCATGGGCTGCACCAGGGGCTGCAGGGGAATTTTGGGTCTTGTACCGAGTACACTTCCTTCTCGTCCTTTTCACTGACTGAAGTATTTGAGAGGTTGTTCCTCTCACATATTATCAGTCCTCTCTCCAACTGCCCATGTTGCCACACAATAAATTTTCCCCCTTCTGTAAAGTGTTTTTCCTAAGGCACAACCACCACTGATGTTGGGCTTAGCACTGGCAGGTCCACCTTGGAACCAGCTGACACTGGCTCTGACGGACGGAGGAGAAGCTCCTAGCAGATTCTAACACAAACCACATATACTATCAAAGATGCAGACCAAACAATTCTTCTGCCCACTAGGATGCTGTAACATTCAACCTTGCATAAGTGAAAACATAGACTAGCAGGTTATTATGGCTGTAAATGGTGAAGAATTGTGGGGTTAAGAGTGACATTTGTCAGTGTAACTTACCTGCAGAAAATTCAGACTTCCTAAATCAAGCTGTTAATACTTTTTAGCTGCAGTTCATGCTCTGACAAATAATCAGATATTCTTTCCAAAGGCAGCAAAAATGAAGCACAGAAGATAAATCACAGTAGAGAAACACTGTAATAATTACTAGTGTTACTAGTACCAAGTCAGCAGCTGTTTTTCCTCTTGTTTGCACTGCAGAAGGCTCTTTAGATAGGATGTAAAATGATCCAAAAAAAAAAAAAGTGAATTTGGGGAACATAGATTAGGAAGACCAGTCTTCCCAAGGAGCCACTCCTAACTTCTGTGTCCTTAACGCAGCTTTGAACATCCAACCATCTAACTCTTTTCATGTGTACCACAGAAATGGTCATACCGTAATTTTTTCTGAATGAGAGATGACCATCCTTTATGAAAAATATGTGCTCTAATGAGAATTTTCAAAAAAATCAACAGGAAACCACAACTTTATCAATCATTTGAGATCTTGCCTATCTATAATTTAGCTCTTATTCAACAGCAAACACATACTATTTCTTACAAGTTAAATGTCAAGATTTTTCCCTCTGTCTCATAATTTTCTTTGCAAGACACTCAACATGATTCAGATTCTGAGGCACTGGTATTCTTGTTTAGACAGTTCTTTGAAGGTCCTCTTTCCACAGTAACAGCAGGCCTGGTCTTTTTTCTCCAGCTCTGAAAATGTTTCATCAGCATCTCCCTAAAAAGTCCGGTTTCCAGATTTCTGCTCACATGTCTGGACAATTAATTTGAATATGTTGATTTCTGCATTTCTGGCCTAGTTTCTTCAAATGTGGTCATCATTTCATTCACCTCATTCATAAAAGAAATACACTTTGAGACACTTTTCCCCTTGAGAAAAACTCCTGCTGCTTTAGTTCCTTATGTGACTTTAGCACACAGTGGCTTTAAAGGACAACTTTCCTGCCTTCAGTTTGTTCTCCATCTTCTGTTATTATTCTGCTTTGTATCTTTCAAATGTGTTAACATCAAGTCTCTAAAATTATGTTTCATCTGTGAATTAATACTATATGTTTTTAATTCCAATAGCAGTAATGAAAACATAGTTTAGAGAAAGAGAGAGAGCACAAACAAATTGTGAATGCACTTCTGAAACAAACTGCACTTACTGTTCCCATTCAAGACCTTTAATTAATAAATCCTGAGGTGGTTCTTTTACCACTTGTTCTGTTCTTGATAGGTGTAAATTTCATTATCAGGAAAAAAAGACAAATGAGGCCTCAAGGTATGCATCTCTTTTCACAGATGGAGCTCGGGTTTCCCTTCCAAGTTGCTCCCAAGACTCAACTATGGACAAAATGGTGTGACTGAAGCTTCCATGATCTCTTCCTCAATGTCCCTTTTTCAAATTGCACATTTGATTCAACGAGTAGAACTTAATGTTTGCTCTGTCTTCCTGATGGGTAATGCCAATCTGTGCAGCAGTTTGTTTATTTGTTTTTATAAATGAATCCCAGTTTCCACAGAGAAAATAACATGCTTTTAGAGAGGCTGGGCTACCTCCTTTGTTTTTGAATCTGCTTTGAAAGCATGCTTAAATGTTTTCAGTTTACCATTTCTAAGCAGCTATAACTTATTAGGAATATTCTTCCAATGTTTTACTACCATTTGCACTGGTGAAAACACTTGGTGTTTTAACCCCAGAAAGGTAAGTAATTCATAATTTTCCGACTATATTTTAAATGTACTGCTTGTATATTTAATCAAATCTAACTTTTCTAGATGCAATCTTTTCCTAAAACATTCAAACTCACTGGCCTGTTTTTGAGCACTTTATCACTTAGCCTGAAAGAAAATCATCCAGATTCTGCTTTAGATACCTCTGATTTGGTAACTGCTTGTATAACAGCCTTCCCTGGCCTGAGCAGGATACAGCAGTCAGTAGAGAGGGGTAAAACCTCCAAAATGCATTCTTTCCTTTGAGTGATTTCCAGTGATTTTAAAACCAGAGTCAAAATAAAGTGAAAACACTTCACAGAGCTTGCCTTGTCTCATCACAGACTTTCTTTCTTACAAAGGCACCACAAGCTGTCACCCTTTAACCTCTAGTGAACATCCTTAAAAGGATTAAAACCCAAAAAGTGAAAATGATCCTTGTACACAATGATTTGAGAGCATGGGGTGGATGGAAGAAAAGTGGTACTAGGCCTCATAAGTTAGGATACCTGCCTCACATGGAAGTGGGGAAGTATTTTATAAGTTCCTCGAGTAATTTAAATTCTACCATGAATGATCTCCTGCTTCCTGCTTACTTGTCATATTCCTTCCCATATGATCTTTGCCTCCATGAGAAACAATGGCTCTGGGCTTCCACTGATGACTGACTTCCTTCAGGACAGCTAGAGGCTCCCAAAACGTCAGCAAGCTTGAGTACAGTGCCACAGACCAGCCTTTCCTCAGGGAGAAGGCTCTGTGTGAAGCCACAAGTCATGGAACTTTCATGGAACACGAGCTGTTGCCTTCACAGAGACAAGACAACAGTAATCAAATAATCAATACCACAAGAAGCAGTGGCTCCTATCTCCTGCGGTGCACCGGCTCCTGTAAATTCAGTTAACAGGAACCAGGAGGCATTGATCCCACAGGAGCAGAGTAACTTCAGCATCTGCCTGGAACACTCTTACCACTACATGTCACTGCTTGTAGAATAGAAAAAAACAGGGGCATAGCATCTTCCCTAATCTGGAAACTGGGCAGATACCACCCAGCACTAAATTACCAGTATTACATACAGTGAAGTCCTAGCAGTTTCTTGCTCAAATGTTGAACTCTGCTAAAACCCAGGAAACACTTGAACTACAGAAGAATGGCAGATGAATATTCACAGAATTTAGATGAATATATTCAGAAGTGCCAGATCAGCCTTACAAACCCAAAAAAAAAAAAAACCCACTTAAGAACAATATTTTGCCCCATATTATTTTTAGCCTTAGCACTATCTGTTTTTAGCCTTAGCACTCTTTGGATAGGCAACAAAGGGTACAGCAATGCACTCTGAAGAAAACTGCAATACAGAGGAGGAGAGGCATACAGAGGTCAACTTTAGAAGTTAATATACAAAGAATATAAATCTCTCTCCTTGAGAAAGCTGTAATAATTATCTCAAGAACATATCCAGCCTTGAAACTTGACGATATCAAGTCTCTGGTACTACAGCCAGAGAAACAGAAAATCTGGGTTTTTTTATTATTTTTAGAAAACGATAAGACTTCTGTTCATACAGCCAAAATTTTACATTGTTCTTTGTATCTTACAATTCGTATTGGTCAATTTAGGTTCTCATAAAAATAACAGAAAACTCGAGGCTGTGTCAATGTGGCAAAAGCATCTAGTCTTTTTCCTCAAGGACAAAATGTGAGAATATGAAGTATTCAACTGATTACTGATGTTAAATTAAAGTGCAGCAGAGTAAATTCTAAAGGAAGTGGGCACTGCATTGCCATCCCAATGAAGGGTAGAAATGCAGTGCTTTGCTTATTACCAGCACAAGATGTGTCCCAAAACTTCCAGCCTCTCCTTAACAGGGGAGACATGCCAGAGCACAAGTTGATCACAGCAGTGAATATGGATAAATGGGGATAACAACGTTTTTTCTAAAGCAAAGTAGCAACAGGCACACAGACAATTCCAGCTCCACTAAAATATTAATGCCAACCTCAGTTAAAAATGCCATTGTACCCATTAAAATTGAAGGAAGTTTTCAGGTTAAAAAAAAAGAACTGACAGGGTCTAGCATTTTACTATACGTATAAAGACATCACAGAAACAGGAAAAAAGGAGCTTCTGCTTTCTTTCAAGGTTTTCATAAAAAAAAAAAATAAAAATCCTTAGAAAGCTCAGAAGATAATGTCCCACTGGTAAAGTTAATATAGTCTCCAGGATTTCTGGAGACTATATAAAGGTATAAAGGTATACAAGATGCAGTTGACAATGGGACTTTGTACGACCTTGAAGGTCAAACACATAAGAGCGAAGCTTCTCCTAAAGTGGTTAAGGTGCACTATATACAATTACAGGAAGAATACTTTAGTTGATAGTGTTAAAAATAAGTATGTTTTTAAAGCAACAGACATTCTCAGATAGATCTCTATAGAAATAATTCCCTATTATTCTTTGAGGTAGAATAGGAGCCCCTGGTCCATAACATACAGAAATCATTAACAAGCACAACAGAGGCCATATTTGCTATTGTGTGCATGGGTCAGCATCAGGAGGATGTTGACTATTCCTTTCAGCACACACACATTTTTCATTGATACCCTCTCCATATCAGATGGGATTGATTTCTCCTGCAGCACTGAAAATCATTCACTTACATGTCCACAGAAAATCTGAGCTGGGAATCAACACATTTGTGTGGGTTTTTTTCTAAAATCTCTCTATACTTCGTGTGATGCAAAAATAATTAAATTTACACCCATTTAAAGTGCAGACAGAACAGTGTGTCTAACTGAGGACTTGCATGCATGCACATTTCTTATTTGCAATCTGAATGTTTGCCAAAAAGGTAGCATTGTTACTTTTAGCACTATTGTTACTCTGCCATCATACACAGGTCTTATTGTTTCAGGACACTGCTTTGCTTATTTAATCTTTGTACTGCAAGCTTCCTAATTTAAACATCTATAAAATTATTTTCAGGTTGCTAAGATATGCCTATTTAGAAGTCTTTTTTTTTTTTCCCAAGAGATGTATTTCTTCTTACAAAAGCTCTGAAAAACTAATTCCACAGCAATGCACAGCCTTACAAATGAAAGAAAGCTTCCTAAGAAGTGACTCATGGACAGAAAATGTATAGATTTTTCAATTCAGAGCTGGCATAAAAAAATCCCCACGGTAATGCGATTGCAAATGCTAATTGCATTCCAGTAAATTGCTTTACATTCATCAAACAACAATCAATGGGAGACACTACTATCTTCTTTTATTGTAGTGATGCTGTTCTCAGCTATACAGATAAGGTAGTGTCAGATAGCTATAATCTTTCCCCTTGCTATATTTGGGGGCTCATAATTTCAGAATAAAAATTTATGCTGAAATTTAGCAACTCTGCCCAAGAGTCCTTCTTTTTAATTGAAAAATTGTTAGCATATATCTTGGAGAGATAAAGAAAGACTAAGACAAATATTCCAATTCAAATATCTAAACTCAACTAATTCAAATGTATAATCAGAAAAGCATAAGTTATTCCAGTCTCTAAATTTCAGAGGTACTGCCCCATTCAATGCTCCTTTGAAAACACTAGCCTTCTATTGTAAACATGCTTTTCTTTGTTTTACTTGAAGAGAAAGGTCAGAAAGCAAGCCCGTGTGATTTGGAGGTTGTATTCAGAGCTGCTGACAGTGTCAGGTCATTAAGGTTTGTTACAAATTATCAGCCCTGTGTCTACATGTATCTTGCTCATGTCTAGAACGTCTAAAAAGCTGTGTAGATGTGTAAACACACCTGTACATGCACACAGAAATGTATGTAAACACATATAAAATAAAATTGCCAACTCTGTTTTTATTTCTGAATGTCATCTCAATTTCAAGAGTCTCTGCTGGCAGTATTTCATTCCCCAAATTTCAAAATATCTTGTGCTCCGTTGTCTCTCAACATAGAACAATGGACATGATTCACGAGAATGGTCACACTTTCAAGTAAGAAAAATACTAACAGTGGGATAGCACAATCCATATAAATCTTGGTTATGTGAATGAGCTTAAAGCAGTAGATGATCACAATAATTTTTTTAAAAAGAGGAAAAAGAGTTGAAGGGAATGAAAAATGAGCACACAAATATTCCCAGCTGTTTCCTCATACTTTTACTAAAATAAGTCCCCATAGCTAGTGAGATATTCACATAAGACAATAACCAAAGGGAATGTCTTTTTCCTGCTTGAAGTACAATTTCTACATAGAGAGAGAATTGTACAGCCTGGGCACATGAGGCATGAATAAGAAAACTACAGAGTGAGTATCGGCAAAAACTGAAAAAAAAAGTTATTTTGAATGCATCGGAGTGGTAAACATAGAAGAAAGATTTAATTTGCAGGATTTTCTTTCTTTTTGCTGTTTCTTGGATCTCTTTCCCTCCTGCTATAGTGAGCAGTCAACCTTGCAAAACACTGCTTTGGATATAGAAGAGCACAGACATTCTCTTCAGCTGTAGTGTCTCCTGAAGTTGAGCTAATGGCTCTGTATCATAAAAACCTTGCCTGGTGTTCACCTGCCCACTCTACTCCTTATGCCTCAACAAATTTTGTTTTTTACTGACACTTGCTTTTATCTATTATTTTTTAATTAAGTGCTTGAATTCTACATATCCATCTACCCTCAAAATCTGCCACACTTTCTCGGTTGAATTTCTGCTGCTTTACTTCTGGGACCTGCACAGCCCACTGGGTAGGACAGCTCTGACAGGATTGGGAAGGGAAATTTCTTCTGTTGCCAGCCAGTCATTCAGTCAGCTGAGCAATGTGTGTGCTAGTGCCAGATCGGTGTCTCATGAAACCCTTCCATTAAAGGGATTTTACATGGACCTTATGTTCCTCAGAAAGGAGTCTCAAAACTCAGAGATGCACTTCCAAATGCTATTTATGCTTATCAGATTAAAACACAGCAGCTCAAGGGACAGAACAGCTACTGTAGGTCAAGGAAGTCTTTAGAAGGAATAGAGATTGGTGCCTCAAATTCAGAGATGCTTCAGAAGACCAAGGAGTTGTACTGCAGACAGCAGCACTTACAGTTAGGCACCAATAGTAGTGGTAGAGAAAGGGTAGAAGGATAAAGATAGATGGAACAAGTTAGGACAACCCCCTAAAAATAGCTTCTTAGAACTGAGAATTTCGTAGGATCACAGAATGGTTTGTGCTGAAACAAAACTTTAAAGCTCATCCAGTAAGAATATTGAACAGAAAAACAGAAGAGTTTGTGAGCTGAATTGCACCCAGTAAAGCCACTGATAAGCAAAGAGGAAATCCACAATGTCTAAGATTGATGCAGTGTGAGAGAGAAGCTTTGCCTGCTCCTTAAGCAGTTTTAAATTGTTATATTAAATCAGTTTTAATGGTTAACATCCACTCTGGAAGATATTTGTTGGTTTTGCCTGCATGAGCAAAATATTAAGTTAAAAAGTCCTGATTTAACAAAACCTTTAGAGAACATGATTAAAATACCACTTTTAAAAAAGGTAGTTTCATTCTAATAATTTATTTTAAAACTTGGATACTTTTGGATGGTGAAAATTTACTACTTGCACTTTTCTATGGTTAGTTTGTGGAAGCTGAATATAGAACTGATAAAAAAAACTGGCATTAATGGGTAACTCTTATAAGAGATGCTCTCTGTATTAGTTCATGTAGTAAACAATTTTGTTGCCATATATATTCATTTTTCTTTAAAATTTATAGTTCAGTGTTTTAGAAGTGAAGTTTCTGCTGGCTGTCAATTAGATTTCTGCTTTGAATTTTGTGACATTTAAAAATTTTATAATTTGCTTTCTATCAGCACAGACAATAAGTGATTTCTGTTAATACACTTCAGTACAACTGATGTTTCCAGTAAAAGTAATTATAAAACACAGTATATTCACATTTGTCATCTTATCAAATTTTAATATTTTATATAAAACCATAGGGAGTATTTCTCTTTTTCAATGGAAAAGAATGTTTCAGCTTTTGATCCTGAGGTTCCTGCCAGGAAGCATCACTGAATACTTATAAGACCAGTTGTGTGTTGGCATAATTAACTTCCAGGTCCAGGTGAATTAGCTAAAATGACAACTAATATAGTAACTCCCAAAGCCCAAATGATACATTAAGATAGTAGCCTCCCCCACATTCATAGTCTCTAAGAGAGACTATGGCTGATAATTTGTTCTATTTAGATTGCCATCTAAAAGAAGGATAATAGTAATAATAATACTTCTACACCAATTCTCTAACAATATCTATAAGTTGACCAGCATTAGCAATTTAGTTATAAAATAAGATGCTGCAAAAACTACAGTATAATACAACATTTAATGCACATTTTTCTACAGCAATTCTAATCTTGCGAGCTAAGAATTAGCTGGTTCTTAACTAAATGTTTGCACCATAAAACATAACTTTAATTAAGAAAATACTCTGACTTCCCCCATTAGTTTACTCACTTATTTCCAAGTGAGTGTTTTTGGACCCCCGGCACTTACATTATTAAAACAAATCCACAATACACAAAATGTAGGCTGAAAACTACTTCCTGTTCATATCTCAAAGAAATAGTCTGGAAATCAAAATACTCAAACCAAACAAAAGGATTTGTATAATATTAGTATTGATCCAAGGTTTGAAATTACTACATGCTGAGCATACTACCCTTTTTCTCTTGCAAGATATTTAAGCGTATTCTGTACTTAAAGTGTGCAAATGTTCTCACAGAGCTCAACAGCATTCTAAAAATACCACTAGGTACAGGTTGCAGTAGCTAAACCTCATGGAAAACCCCTGCTGTCCACTGCAGGTCATTCTCTTCCTATGACGACACTACAGGGACCCATCTAGAAAAGAGTGGTTCACTGTTAGAGTTGAAAAGCTCTCTTCCTGCACTAGATATCTGGGGTTAAAACTCCCACAGAACCCACTGCTGCATTTTCCAGAGCATTATTTACATATTTTGTTCTTGTTGATGGGAAGAGAGGAAGAGAATATTTATTAAAGTACAGTTGCAGTGTAGGCTTCTGTAATGGATATACCACAGAAATTCATTTCTACAGAACTGATTCAGTGAGAGTAGCACCAGTAAGTCTCAGCATCAAGATGATCCCCCTTTTACCCTGCTTTCCCCAAAGCCTTCTGCACACCTTCTAGTCAGTACAAAAAGGACCAGTTTCAGAACCATGACACAAATGTGTAGTATCCCTCAGCTACGCACCAAGAATTCCCTGCTTACCAACAGCCATATCTAAGTGGGAGACCACAAGGGCATGTGGACTAAAGAGGGGGAAGGTATTCTTGCATGTTTATCTCATTTCTAGAGGTCCTCTATGCAGCTCACAACTCTGCAGGGAGAAATCCCACCAGCATGCCTCATCTACTCTTATCAGCAGACACAAATGAACCAGATCAGCTAAATTTAAACTGTAGAGCTCCAAAGGTGGTAAAAGTTAGGCACTACACATCAGCCAGCAGTTGGGGAGTATTGTCTGCAGTGAGCACAGCTGAATTTGGAAGACTGCACCTGTCCCTGTACTGATTTCTAAGCTTCTTTAGAGATGAAATGTTGCAAATCCAAGTAATTTAAAAATTTGCTTTAACTGTTACAGAGCATGGCCCTGGCCATCCCTCACCATCACCCACATAAAAGGCTGGGACAGAAAAAAATCATTAAAGATAAGGCTTAGAAAACTGGATAGGCATTGGTAGCCTGGTTTCTGGCATACTGCCATTGAAGAGACTACCCCAAAGCAAATACAATAATGAAAACTCTTTTTGGCATAGATCTAAGGTGGGAAGAAGGAACCAGATTGTCACAGTGATCACCAGCATGAGTAACACCAGAGCTTTTATCATGCATTTTCGTGTTTCAAGGTTGCAGCTTGACAACACAACATGTGCTCACACAGGAGTGGGGGGCTGGCAGACATCTCCCTGCCTCCACCACCCAGCTGCTGCCAGAACCAGGACCCAGTCTAAGAAAGCTGCCAAAAGGGCACATGTTCTTGGAATTTTCTCTGAAAGTGGCATGCAAGTCTTCAATCTTTTGCACAAGCCCACACAACTACCTAGATATAAGCATACTGCATGTGCCAAGGCTGATGATTATTTCTGCTATATCTTTCTTAATGTCTTCTGGGGTTTGTGTGAAATCCAGGTGGAAAACAGCTGTTCATTTCAATCCACCTATGCTCCTTACACATGCAAGCTATATATTCGTAATTTCATTCCATATGTTACAGGCCTGTGGTGGGTTGACCCCAGCTGGATGCCAGGTGAACACTAAAGTTGCTTATCACTGCCCTCCACAGCTGGTTAAGGAAAAGTATAAAGAAAGGTTCACAGGACAAGCTAAGAACAGGGAAAGACCACTCAGCAGTTACCATCATGGGCAAAACAGACTTAACTTGGGGAAATTAATTTATTATCAATCAAATCTGAGTAGGAAAATGAGAAATAAAAACTAAATCATGAAACACCTTGCCTCGACCTCTTCCTTCTTCCTAGGCTCAACCTCACTGCCCACCAGCCATGCAGGGGTATTGGAATTGCAGTGAGTTCATCACGTGTCATCTCTGGCCCCCCTTCCTCCTCAGCAGAGGACTCCTCACATGCTTCTCTCAGGCCATCTTAATGGATGAGATAGTGCTCCACCAACCTGTTCAGTGTGATTCATCTCCATGGGCTGCAGTTTTCCACAGCCTGCTCCAGTGTAGGTTCCTCATGGGGTCACAAGTCCTGCCAGCAAACCTGCTCCCATGTGGAGGCCTCTCTCCATGGGCCCACAGATCCTGACCCACGGAATTCTCCTGGGTCACAGCCTTTCTTAAGCGTTCACTTGATGTGGTGTGGGGTCCTTCACGGGCTGGGGATGGATCTCTGCTCCACTAGGGACCTCCCTGGGCTGCAGGGGCACAGATGACTTCACCATGGTCTGCACCAGGGGCTGCAGGGAATCTCTGCTCCAGAGTCTGGAGCAGCTCTTCCTCCTCCTTCTTCCCTGACCCTGAAGAACTCTAGCTGTTGCTGACAGGCTCAGCCTTGACCAGCAGTGGGGCCATCTTGGAGCTTGTTTTTGTTGTCTCTGTCGATCACTGGAGAAGCTTCTGGCAGCTTCTCATAGACTCCAACCCTGTACCCCTCCCACTACTAAAACCTTTCCACACAAACCCAATACAAGGAACTTTGCCTGCTTGTAATTTTGAAGTATTTCTTCCACTTGCTCTTAACAAATCTTTTTAGTCACCATTCCTACCACTATGCTCCTTGGTTATACCTTAACCATAGCCATGTTCTCCTTTCCACACATGTCCATTACACATTGCTTACCTCAGAAAGTTAGTCATCTAGTCTTCTATAATTTGATGGCATACAGTCTAAGAACATGTGCTAATTCCTTCCCCCCACCTCCCCGTTCCACTGAGAAACCCCAGAGGCAGTCTTATTACCCTGTAAAAAATATTCCAATGTCTGTGTTTTGGCCACCACTCCCCCAGACTGCCACTCCAGAAGCAACACTGAGGGGATTCTCCGATCTTGGCAAAACACACTGACAGTCACAACCCAGTCCCCTAAAAAGAAAAAAGCTCAGTGTAAGAACTAGAAGAGGTATTGGCTTTTCCAGCAGCAAAGCCACAAACTGTGCAGGGTCAGGGAAATGCAGACCTCATCTTTCAGATGGTCCCTGCAGAACAAGGCTGCTGTAAGAGATTGGAATAGTTGGCACTATTTCTGACTAAACAGGTCTGTTGTTTTCTGGCCATGCTGAGTGGATGGAGGCCAGAGCTCTTCATACTCAACCTTTAATGAATAGTAAATTTAAAATGATTTATAAATTAATGTGCTTCCTCCCTCCTCCTCTCACGCTGTAAATAATTGCAGCTTTCAATTTATCTGTGTGAGAGAAGAATTAAAGCTGGAGAGAGTTTGATGCTAGAGGAAAATAAGCTAAGGGGATGATGATAAAAGCAAAAAGGGGAGAATATAACATCAGCTCTGTTGATTAGCATAAGAAAGGCAAGCCTCTAAAGAATAATTCTTCATACAGTGAAAGGCTGTCATCTGGGGAGAGGTGGGTGCTGAGGTGTACAAACACAGCGGTGATGTGCCTGTGCTCTGTTCCTCCACCTCCCAGACATTGTTCCCCAGCACCACTGACACCCCCTCACTCTGGGAGCTGTTGGCTCCCAGACACAGGAGAGCTGGGAAGCCTGTGAGGAGAAGGGGCATGATGAGGAAATCAGGTGCTGTAAATGAGCTCAGAAATCCCACATCCATGAAGCGCCTGGTGCCTCATCTGCTGCACTCACTCAAGACACCACTGGAACAAGGAGCCAGCATTTAATGACATAAATTATTTTTGTAGAAAGGAGCACATAGGTTATGCTTCTCTCTTTTCAGACTCACTAACTGTCCAACTCAATTTGAAAATGAAGCAATGTGAACCATATTGTATGTATGTGTGTATGCATAAATAAATGCTAAGAAGCACATAATTATTCCCTTGCTAAAATTGTAACTTTTGCAAATATAATTGCAATAACCAAGTCAAGCAGAATCTCTTAAAGAAACTCCAAGATCTTTGATCAATGAGATTGACCTATATATTATTACTTCTGAAGTCAAATTTTACAAATAGCTTGTCAATTCTTTAGTAAAAACTAAATTATTACAACATAGCATTTTTTTTAGAGAAGCAGTACTACAATAATCACAGAATGGGTCAGGTTTGAAGGAACCACAGTGTGTCATCTGGCCTAACCTCCCTGCTCAGGCAGGGTTATCCCAGAGCACACCACACAGGACTGTGTCCAGGCAGTTCCTGAATATCTCCAGTTCTGGAGACTGAGACTCCACAATCTCTCTGGGCAACCTGTTCCAGGGCTGAGTAAAAGGGGAGGATCACCTCCCTTGACCTGCTGGGAATGCTGTTTTAGTGCACTCAAGGATACCACTGGCCTTCTTGGCTAAACAGGCACACTGCTGGCTCATGGACAGCTTGTCATAAGACCCCCTTCTCTGTAGAGTTGCTTTCCAGCAGATCAGCTACCAGCCTGTACTGGTGCCTGGGATTATTCATCCTGAAGTGCAGGACTCTATATTTGCCTTTACTGAATTTCAAACAGTTATTCTCATCTCTCTGACCTGTTGTGGTCCTTCTGAAGGACTGCACAGCCCCCTGGGGGTTTGGCCACTCTCCCTAGTTTTGTGATAACAATAAAATAACAAACAAACCTTACAATTTCAAACCTAATATGCCCTGGTGTTTCCATCTTTGTGATAAAGTTACATGAAGGAGAGGAGCCAGCCAATTCCTAAGATGTCAGTTGGAGATATAATAACAGATTTAAACATGTAAAATGGCTGCATCGATCAGGAGAATCAACTGCTCTCTCAATCCACCGAGGACAAGTAGCAAAGGGGCCTTTAAATCCTCTGAAGGCGTTTTAAGTTGCCTGGATGTATGGCCATACTCATACATAGATAGATCACAGAATCACTGGGTTGGAAGAGACCTCCAGGATCATCAAGTCCAACCCAATCCTAACGTCACCTAAGCCATGGCACCAAGTGCCACATCCACTCTTTTCTTAAACACATCCAGGGACAATGAATCCACCACCTCCTCACGTAAACCATTCCAATACCTAATTACCCTTTCTGTAAAAAACTTTTTCCTAATATACATAACTATGTCCTCTCATTCTGCCAGCTGCTGCCTGGAGAAAGAGACCAACCCCCAGCTGACTACAGCCACCTTTCAGGAGATTGTAGAGAGTGATAAGGTCACTTCTGAGTCTCCTTTTCTCCAGGCTAAACACCCCCAGCTCCCTCAGTTGTTCCTCACAGGGTTTGTGTTCCCAGCCCCTCTCCAGCCTCGTTGCCTCCTCTGGATGTGCTCAAGTGTCTCAAAGTCCTTCCTGAACTGAGGGGCCAGAGCTGGACACAGCACTCGAGGTGTGACCTCAGCAGTGCCCAGAACAGGGGAAGAATGACCTCCCTGCTCCTGCTGGCCACACCATTCCTGATCCAGGCCAGGATGCCCTTGGCCTCCTTGGCCTCCAGGGCACTCTGCTGGCTCCTGTTCAGCTGCTGTCACCAGCACTCCCAGGTCCCTTTCTGCCTGGGCACTGTCCAGCCACACCGTGCCCAGCCTATAACAGTGCAGGGGTTGTTGTGGCCAAAATGCAGGACTCAGCACTTGGACTTGTTAAACTTCATCCCACTGGACTCTGCCCATCCATCCAACCATTCCAGGTCTCTCTGCAGAGCCCTTCCCCCTTCCAACAGATCAACACACGCTCCCAGCTCAGTGTTGTCACAAATTTACTAATGAAC
Organism: Cisticola juncidis; assembly: GCA_013400215.1. Lineage (NCBI taxonomy): Eukaryota > Metazoa > Chordata > Aves > Passeriformes > Cisticolidae > Cisticola > Cisticola juncidis. The sequence continues at coordinate 840,847 of VXBR01008864.1, read as the reverse complement.
CCATACATGTGTGTATGTCCTACTGACAAACACAATGAAGTACTGTAACAGACTGCATTGAAATGTTACATACTCTTCAACATCAGGGGCTTTCAAGATCTTGCAAGCAAGATGGATATGATGCTTTCTAGGGACAGAATGATTGACTTGATGAGCATCAATCATGCCTTTTTCTATGAATTTACACATCTAAATTACGTTTGTTTCCATTCCTATGGTATCATCTTTTCTATTTGCAGTAATGCAACAAATGATAAAGGAAACAATGAAGAATAAAGACCTAGGACAAAGCACAAAGGGATGCAGATATCCCGACACATTTGCAATTCTCTATTTGTTGCATCTATCCATGAGCAGAAACAGTTAATAGCATAAAATTTTCACTTCCATGACAAGGGAAGCCCTAGCATTCTTTCTGGAGCAGCAAGACTGTGTTAGGAGGCAGGCTCTCAGTTAACCTCTGTGCATAAAGAAAAGATGGGTTAGGAGAAGGAAGAGAAGGGGTATGACAGAATCAGCACAACAGTCATTCACAAAACTATTGTAAGCAGATGGAAAAGTTAATATTACTTAATAAAAGTTAATATTACTTAAAAGAAATTACTTAATGCCACTTGGATATTACATGATCAAGTGAGAGGCTATTGCTTCCAAGCAAGCCCATGAATGATTAAAGCCCTAAAAGCACATTCACACAAAAGCCCTTCAATACATTTAACATCAAGAAAAAGCACATGGAGAAAAATTCTATGTAAAACCCCTAAATCCCATCTCCAAACTGATAGCACTATTCCAAATGGGAATATAATTTTTGGTAGTTTAAGTATCACATAATCAACTGGAAAGAAAACAGCACAAAAAGCCTACTATGTAGACTAAAATAGCATGACTTTATCATTTGGCTGTGACTAGTGATTCATAGAAAAGAGTTCCCAGTATATTAGCACTAAAACCTGAAACATCTCAGGCAATGCCAAGAGCTTGTCCATGATTATTTTTGTTTTTTTTTTTAAAGACTGCTACCCTTCTCAATTTCCTACTAAAACCAGTTTCTCCAGTGTACTGTCAGAAGAGATTCTTCACCATGAAAGAAAAAAAAGCCAGAAGATTTTATTTTGGTAGGGTTTCAAGAGGATAGTAAAAACAAAAAAAACAAAACCAAAAAACAAACAAAAAAATCCCCAAACAATAAAAACCCCACTTTTAAATGAGTGAAAACACACTACTGGAGAATTGAAAGGCAATAAACTGCAGCTCCTCTTGCAATTATCACTGCAAACTATAGACAGAAAAACTGTTTATTCGATGAAACAAAGTATCAAAATGCACCTTGAAACACTATTTCTAAATAGAAGCTTAATAAGAATTTTGTCCAAAGAAGATTTTTTGGTGCAAACAGAATCACTGCAGCTTTTACCACACATTACAGATTTAGACTTCTCTGTTTTAATAAAGAGACCCACAGTTTATAACTGTGATTCTCAAACAGAGTAAAGCCTATTAATCAAAATGCTGTTTTGATGGGCTGTGCAAATAAATAGCAGTAAAGTTATGCTTAGTGTGGCTATGGTGCATGAAAACCTGCTCCCAGAACAGCTGGAATGAAGAATTGTTCATTTACAGTTTCTAATCACATTCAGCATCTAGAATAAAAATCTGATGTTTGTTAATTGCTTTGAGTATAGTATTTCATTTTTCAAAACCCTGTAACAACACTGACATTACTGGCACCATTTCACATCTATAGCATTCATTCTTAAAAAACAAAATTTTTATTACCCTTTCCTTTGTACACAAAAAAAACTACCTTAGAAAAGGATACAAAGATGACTTTAAGATATGCTCAGTAACAAGTTTTCATCTTTTCTGGAAAGTAAAAAAGGAAACCCTATGGGTAAAATTCACCCTATTTCTCATGCATAAAACCAAACAGGCAAGAAAAACATTGCGATTCCTCTATGCAGGAAGGGAGGATTAGTCTCTCAGGGCTCCTGCAGATCAACAGCATTTAAAATGATTTGGGGATAAAGTCAGGTCTGGATCACCAGATCTCAACAGGGATGTTGCAAGGATAAATTCATCTCAGATGAGGTTTCACTTGTAAACGTGAGAAAGTAATTACTTTAAGAGATGACTAGCAGGAGCCCGAGCCCTGGTGGGAATAGCAGGGGCATTCACTTTTGTTAACCAAAGCAGCCAAGTTTAACACCTCAAAAGGAAAAATTTGATTTTTATGTTCTTTCAAGAATACAAATATTATGCATGTAAACCATGCTCTGTTTATTTTAACATCTGTGGACAACAGCTGTGGAAACTAAACCTGATCTCTCTCACAGGAAGTTATGAACTTATGTTTTCAACTTTAAGTGTAGAATTGTTTTGCTTCTGCTCTCCTCAACAAAAATTATTGCAGCAAGTAATGGTCATGCTCATATCATATTTTTTTTTAGTGTCTCTTGGATAAATATACTTTTCTTAAATTAATCTGAATAGGAAAATTTTTATACAATATAGTTCTATTATTCAGGAACTTTCCTCTTATTTAAATCATGTTTTGGCTTTTATTTTTCCTTAACACCTTCAGAAATAGGGAAGTAAACTTTAAAATTACCTGATTCCTAGCTTAAGTGTTAATGTCTAAAAAAATTTTCAAATACATGTGCAACTTGTACCACCTTCTGACCATTTAAGTAACGCAGAAAACTGTTATTAGGGGTTGATTTGTAAAGCACTTTATTTTCTTCATTCCTTGTGAACCATTTCTTTTGATATACTGGTGAATCATCACCAGTAAGGTACAGCCTTGGCTACTCCAAAATATAATGATGAAGTACAAAAAGTAAGCACACTGCAGAGCTGTTAACCAGCCCTTCTCCTTGCCCTCCTGCTTCTAATATCCTTAACAAAATACATGTTCTTTTGTCTGTGCATTTATGACCTCTTACCTTCTACTTGTCTGATAAGCATTGTCATTTCTCCTGTGACTTTTTCTTAGAATGAGCTAACCACTCTGTATCAGCTTGGACTGATTTAAAAACCTCTATTACTTAAAAGGTGATAAAATTACAGCTACAAAACTTCCTACCACGTCATTTTAACATCTACTATAAAGTTAGCCAGGGCTTGTCTACCTGACAAAGTTGTATCAGCAAATGTGAATTTCAGGTTCTATAATTACATATGCTCATATATCCTTCTGTAAGCACTTGCATTTTATGATTTTTATATGGTTTGAAAAGCGATTCAATATCTAAACCCAAAAGTAGACATATGTCAATGTGTAACAGCTCCTAATTCCATTACTGACCTGATTTATTAAGTCATATACATAGAGCCAGGGTTAGTATTAGGTTCAAAGTACTTTTTTTGTCTTCTTTACAAATACTCTCTACTTTGGATTTTGTTTCCCAGATGTATTAGTATCATCCTTCAAGGAAACACAAAACACTTCAAAGGACTACAAAGACACAGCTCTTTACAGATTTTCTTCCACCTTGCAATGCCCATCTTGTTACAACCTTATCTGATACCTCAACTTTTTCCCATCTCCTAAGTCATACTTCCCACATATCTACACATTTTTACAAAATGTGAAAAGATTTTCTTCACTAAAACAAAATTTTTATCTAACTATTGTGTTTTTCACTAGTTTTCCTCAGTTTCCTGCCAGTATGCTGTGGACCATGGCTCTCATGTGTCTCTTGACAGTCCACACTTGGGTAAAGCATTTTCAAATTACCATCACTAAAAAGGAGATAAGAATCAGATTCCATGTTCATAGAAGAGTCTGTTTTTTTCTATGAAAGCATTTCTCCAACAGATGAATATTTTCCATTTCCACAAAACAAACTTGAAAAAAAAGAATCAGTCACTGAAAATGGTTGTACTTCTATTTTTTCTTAATATACCATGATATTATCTGAAACAGACCTGAATATTATTCATAACAAAATTATGCTCTTTTTTTGCATTTTTAATTTTAAAAGACTCTCTCTCTTGACAGTTCACAGTTCATCACACATTGAACACCACTTCTAATCTTCTAGTTTAGAAATGTATTAATCATGCAACAGTGGATAGATATTGCTTAAGGATCATTCATGACACATTTTTAGGGTGTCCTTTAGGACAATTAATTAAAACTATAAAAGGATAAAACTAAAATAAAAACAGCAGGTACATCCATACATCCAATTTTTTAATGATTGATCTGTTTTTCCTACAAAAATCCTTGCTGTAGCACGCACAGAAATTTTCTACTTTATTCTGAAGACAAATGATCAATATGTGGTCACATACCCCTCCCAAAGTGGAGAACACGCTCTCTAAAGAAAGCACTTTTTTGGGCTTGGTTCCTAAAACTTATCTTAATCTACCAAACAGCTTAAGCATGTTAATAAAGTTAAGCATCCAACTCGTCCTCTGGATGCAAGTGATTTCATACCCAAAAACACGAGGTGAGGGAACTGCTGGGTGTACGAAGCAGCATCCCTAAGTGCCTTGGGGGACTGTGTCCAGGCAGCTTAGCTCCTGCACAGTTTGAAAAGTCTACATTCCATTTGAAAACCTTCCTTTTGCACATCTCCTTGCTGAAGTTTCTCAGCCGTATTATTCAATTACAAAATATTTGAAGCACTTGGGGAAAAAAAGCAAACAAACACAAACCCACAGCATAATATTAGGGTACCTGGACACACCAAGCTATTCCAGGTGATCACAGTTTGCCTTCTTTTAGAAAGAATGTGACACACATTAAAATTCTCTCCAAAGCTTTTACCATAATAATCTTGCAAAAACGAGCATCGATTCCTCAAATTAATGCCTTAGAGAACCCTTGTACAAATACTGTGCTTATACATACTGTCTCTAGGCAGCAGTGAAGCACTTCTGACCTATTAAGCACTATTTTTTAAAAATTATCTTGAATTACAAAGAAACCCCAAACAAGTAACACTAAATATTATTTTCTTTGTGGCAACATATATCTAGTGCTCTTAATTTTACATTTCAACAGTAGATGCATACAAGTTCAGTCAGACTCTTGAGTAGTGTATATAAAACAACATGAGTAAAGTTTCATCAAGTGCCATAAACCCTTTAATACCTTGGTAACCAAAGTCAGTTCAGAGAAGCTCCAGAAAAAATTCTTGTTATTATTTGATGGCTCATGGTCTGAAGTGAACTATAAATAGTAAGAGAATTGAATTGTTAAACACTGTGGCTTTAAAGAGGCTGACCATATGAAACAGATTGATCTTATAGAAATACCTTTCAGCCAAATTCTTATTTCACCAGGTCATATTCTAAGCCTTTACAAAAGTTAACCCATACTCCAGGAAAGGATAAATTCAGGTATCCTCTGAAGGCTTTAGTAAAGTTATTTCAGTTATTACAGCTAAGAATTGGGTCTTAAAATCCTTCTCCTTTGAACAAGATTTTCAATAAGATTTACCTAATTCAGCTGTAGTCTTTTATATGAGCAAAAGAGTGCCATCAAAATTTACTTTCTACCTTTCATTTTATGAGAACTCACACATTATATAAAATTTATACAAGCAAATTCAGTAAATTACATCTCCCCATGTGACACTGAAATGCTAGGACTCAAGCTCTTGGATGTCCAAACATATTGACTGAAAACAGGTCTTTCCACTGCAGTCTTAGTGAGCTTAACAGCCTTTTGTCAGTCTATTCATGCACTTTGTGTTACCAGCAACCTTTACCCAGGGAGATATCACAAAAGCAATAGGAATGAATGCTAAAATCCTCCGTGGCACATCACATACATTGCAATATGTGTACAGGAGATGGCAGCGTGAAGTGGTATGTACACACCAACATCATCAAACAATTCCAGCCCCGCTGGAATAAGTGTGATCCTACTTGAAAGGCTTTTGTATGGATGGGCTTTAAAGGAACTGTGCTGAAATTCAAACTGAATGAACTACACTGGGGTCCAGGACTGTTGTAGAAGCTTTACATATACAAACTTGCTCAGAGAAAAAGGCAGAGAGACAGTAGTGACCTATGCAGTAGTAAATGATAGAAGTTAAAACCTCAATCAGACTGGAGGATAAAAGCCAAAAATGCAGAGAAGTACAGCAGAACTTTTCATAAATCAGATGTTGAACAACATATTCATGACTAATACATGTTCTGTGCTGTAGTGGGTTGTTGATTTTTTTTTTTAATTTCCTTTATTTTCTTGGCTGTAGTTTGTTGGGTTTTTTTTGAATGTAGATCATAAAGAAAGCATTAAATTGAACAGATTTGTCCTAATTTATAATAGCTGAGTATATGTGGCTGCCCAATATCAAGACAGAAAGAACAGAAGAGCACCAGATCAGACCTTCCTTCCTTGAATATGTACCAATTTCAACAGCTCAGGCCTGGACCAGTTAGACACCTGGTCTCTTCAGGAACCTAGGCTCATTTCTGAATTATTATCATGGTGGTGATGGCTTGTGGCACAAAGAACAATCCTGAACAGCATAGCCAATGCTGAACACATCCATTTTTAAGAAAGCTGTATCTACAAGTTTTCCCACGTTATACATGTGCCTTTCTAATTCACACTTTTTCAAAAAGTACAGACTTCTCTCTATGACATGTTTGTGGGTGAGCTCAGAGCAGCTTGACAAAAAACACCAGTTAAGATGCTCACTGTGTATTGTATATACAACTATAATTGGGAACACATTGATTCATCTGCATAAAATGTCATCTCCCAATTGTTTAACTTAGGGCAGATAGAAATTGATTTGATTTAGACAGAAATACATAGAAAGACATTTTCTTCTTGGTTTTCTTCTTTATCATCTTATTTTTCTTTTGCCACATGAGTTCTGAAGCCTGTAACCCTTTCCTTCACAACAGATTCCTCTCTTTCAAAAAGCAAGCAAGTTCTTCCCTAGAGGAATTTTACTGTATTTGAGAGTGGCTAATGGCAATGATACAGTGCTTAAGCCATCCACACAGAACTATTCATAGTCAGCCAGACAGATTCCCAAGATCTGAAGCATGACTCCTTTTCTAGATTTTCTAACATTAAGAATTTCCTCAGACATAGACTCAGAAGGATGACTGTACTGTTTTGAGTCATCTTCATTGTTTGAGGCTTTTAGGAGCGAAAAAATTGGCACCTTGGAGCTGATTTCCTCAGTTATTTTGTGTGTGTGTGTACATTTGTGGTGGTAGACAAACCAGTGTTTCTGTCTTGCTGGCTTTTTAGGGTTTTTTTGTGTGCCATCTGTGTCCTCATAAGCTGAACTCACATGTCTTACACGTGGAAATAGCATACAAACTTGTTCAAGAAAATTAATATAATCCAGATTCAAGTACCTCTTAATTATACAAATGGAAACCCTCTAGACACAAAAGCAAGGTACCATAACAGAACAATGTTTTGAAAAAAACCCTCCAAAACCAGAAAAACACACCAATAAAAATAACAGATTCACCACATCAGTGGCCAAAAGACATATAGAGCTTGGTCATCATGTGGCACAGCCAATCCCAGAGTCTTTGAAAATCCCTGTGCAAGAACAGTGGAAAGCCATCTAAGAGAAGGAAATACAGCTAGGACAAAGCAAATTACTACGCTGTGGTGAGAAGCCACTCTGGTTTCAAGCACCAGACCCGTGCATTTTTGAGGAATCTCTACATTTACTGTAAACATACTATAACCTGAAATGACTCATTACTGCATTTTTTGACTGAAATGCATTTTTTTTGCCATGAAAGGGTTTTTTATGGACTATAAGTTATGAACATAACAGAGGACACAGACTTTAGATTGGATGGTATGATTTTATAGCACACTATGTTGTTACATTCTGGCACTTCAAAAGGATTGATTTTTTTTTTCAAGTCTCCTGTTTAGCTGGAGGGCATGTAGATATATTTTGCTAGCAAAAGGGTTAATAGATTCAATCCTTTGAGAAATATACTCTTTACATGCATACAACACAATGGATAGTTAACTGCATGCACATTGGTAAACAGAGGTGAAAAACAAATTAATTGGAAGGTATAGAGTTTATTGTTTGTTCTCCGTTTGATAGATGGATCTCATTATTTTCATTGGACAGAAAAAGCCATAACAGTTTCCAGAGAAAGGAGAAGTGGCAGCTCCAGGAAACTGCTTACAGATGGACACCCAGCAGGCTAAAAATATTACTTCTGTCCACCTCATCAATAAACTGCCTCCATGCAGCATGGCAATTATTCTTTTCCTGCTTGTGTTGCCCTTTGTGAGGCATGAGGACTATTATTGATAACAGGGTATTGAGTGCAAAATATATACAGTAACTCAAACTCATTTACTGTGGTAAATCCATACCGGGTAGTAATGATGCCTTTTATGCCATTATTTAAAGTGGCAGTGTGCACTCATCAATGTCCAAAAGGATTAAGTTGATCCTGTGCTTTGCTACTGGCCTATTAATGATTAATGATACAGTTATTATTTGCCTATGTTAGACATAGCACATTCTGAGCTGAAAGAAAAAGAAAACTCTGTATTATGTCTTTAATGGATTAAAATTTTGCAAGCAGCAGGATTTTCTGATCTTTCTTTCACCCAGGGACAGATCCTAACTGTGCATAACCTGGAGAAGACAAGTTCCCTCAGATAAAGGCTACAGGACTACAAATGTGCTTTTCTGGGGTGTCATCAGTGCTGTGACCCAGCCCTGACTGTGGGGTGGAACAGGCCTCACACAGTGTGAGAAACCATGAGACCCTGGGAGCAAAAGCTGTTTGAGAAAGTGACCACAAATACTTTCTGTATGGATTGCTGACATGCACAAATGGCTTATTATACATTTAAAGTCCTCTGCTTTTTCACCCAAGTACACTTCCTGAATGCACAACAAACTGAGCTTATTCTATGTGAAGCAGTAGGATCAGTGTTCCTTGTAGGGATCCATATGGATCTGCTGACTACGCAGCTGAACTTCATGTGAGAGAGGCTGTGCAAGGTTTTCATCATTTAAATGTCAAATTCTATCTGGCACATGAATTTTAAAGTAAGAAATACTAAAGGCATGTTGCTTAAATGTACCATACCCATACATAGGTATGGTATAATTAAGGTCTGGAAACATTGTAAGAGCTGCAGTGTGCCTAAAGATAGGAGATTCCAGCCCATAAAGTAGGTTAGATGGAGACTTGATCTTATTCATCCTAGAAGATCTTTTCCTTTTTCAGCAAGCAAGCTATGTGACAGGAAATGTTAATTTGATCCATAACAAAATCATTACTTCATTAGGTCCAAGGTGAACTGCCCTTCTGAAATGAAAAAAGTTAAGATAATTAGAAAAATTGGAAATTAATTCAATGCAGAGATTAAGGCAGATATAGAAGGCTGTATCCAGAAACCACTAACATCAGTGGAAATACTGCCACTGAGTGAAGTACAGTCATGTATTAGCTTGCTGTTTCACAGAGAATTCCCCTACAGACACAGAGTTACACCTATGTTGCTGGTGTTGCTATTACCATTGACATGTAACCCTTACAAAGATCCTTTCACCTGTGCAGTTTATAATAAATTTACAAGTGTGTTGAAATATTCTGTATTTCAAAATTTTAAAACATGTATGAAATTAACTGTTTCTGTTTCTGATTTCAGCAGCCCTGTTGCTTCATACAGCACAATGAGGGGTCCTACACCTTCACTAGGTGAGTCATATTTAAATTTGCTTATCTGTGTTAGTTCCTGAGATGCTCACCTCACCAGCTGTTTTGTATAGGCACACAAACCTCCTTTACCACACTCATTGTGTAGAATAAAAAATTCTTTGGTTCTTCATTGTCATCTGAATATTACAAATGTTCAGAGCCCAAAGTCTGATGGCAGTTATGCCTGTGGAATAGTCAAGGTGACACCACTCAAGAGTGATCTGCTTGGAAAATGAGGACAGAATGGCAAATACTTTAATGGTTAATACTTTAGTATTCTCTGCTTAATGACCTGGAATTCATTGCTGTGATTCCATTTAATCCAGTAGATTCAATGCGTTAGTAGAAAGTAAAACCTGAAGTTTCACAACATATACAAGCCAAAACGAAACCTCTATGCTTTAGAACTTTCATGAAACTAACCAGCATCATGTCTTTGAACACAATTCAAATATGATTAAAAAAAAAAAAATCTTTAACCCCTTTGACAGAAAACACTTCTTTTTGTGTTGTTCTCTTGATGACTAATATTTAAAATTCCTTCTTAAAAATAATCTCACACACTCAGAAGACGTATCTCTCAAAAAGAGACACTGTATGCTCTCTTTTCCTAGATCCAAACAGAAATTACAGTTACGCAATCATGTTAATCACTGCATTGTCCCAAATTTCTAAGAATTAGTAAATTCACAGATACATAGCCAGAACAACGGAATCATTAAAAATATATTAAAAAGTTCAACCCATACCAAAACCATTGAAGTATCCATGTTTTCCAGCTATTTGCCAGAACTTGTTTTGGACTCAGAGCTCTGCAGCACCTGGATGGTAAGACTACTGGTTTACTCACTAACATTTTACAGCAGGTCTTCATTCAAAAGTATTTTTACTGCCCAGAAAGACATTCAATCTACAGTGAAGTGATATTGGAGAATGAACTGAAGATACTAATTTCTAGAAAAACCCCTCAAAGCTATAATTTTTAGAGGATCTTGGATTTTTTTGTGGTTTCAGTGTGGTGTTTTTATTTGTCTTTGTTTTCTTTTTAAGGATACAAAGGCTGGCTAAGAGGCAACTGCTATTTTCTTTTACTGTTGTCTGGGGTATCATCAAACCAATAAGCAAAGTGTGGGTAATATTAGTAAAATCTAAAGTTACTGGAAAATTTACTAGCTTTGTATAGTATCTAGAAGAAAAAAATTAAATCTCTCTCTTTTAGAACTACTATTACATCACTAGGTCTGGCTTGTAACCATGGTTCAGTGTTGGATTATTTTACCAAAATATTGTTTCATCAAGATTTCACAGTCTTACTCTAGTAGGAGAAAAAAAAGCAAGAAGATTTTTAAGGGTTTGTTCCCTCCATAAGTGAAATGTCTCACACTGCTTTAAACTCAGTATTTCTCATGTCTATGCACTTAATGCTCTGCTAGTTTTTATGACACTACTTGTCTCACAAGTAAAATCAGGCTACTGGTCTTAGCATTCTTACTGTTCTCCACATATGGTTATCTTCTTTATGACCTAGATGTATTAATTTTGCTCCCTATCTTCAATGTGTTAATGAACATCTTTGTTTAATTCTATTCACTGTCACAGCAGCTTTTATTATTCATTCAAGCCTAGAAAGGCAAGTTATTTACCTATAAGCAGAGACTTTTCCTGGCGCATTTATAAGCACACATATAAATTAGAGTTATTATTTTGACCATGCAATAAAGTTTCCTTGTAGTTCTCTAATCACTTTTAGAATTATACTGTAATGAAAATCTATTAATCTTATGGTGCTTTACACACTACAAAAGTAGCACTTCTAATGTAACTAACATATCAGGGCAGGAAGTGGAGAATTAACCTTTCACCATTTCTAAATAAGATAGATAATGAATGAGTAGCCAGAATGTCTTAAAAAAAAGTAATTTTCTCGTCTTTATGAAGTGATTCTTTGGTTTATCAGTGTGCTGATTCTGGCCAGGACTGGGTTCATTTTTGCAGCAGTGAGGGTGCATGGTTTGGATGTTATTCTACCCCACCTCATGTCATTGTTGGGTGTGGAAAGAAGGGGTTTCTTCTGGTCAAGTGAGTGTGGCAGACAGAGCCATCAGGTGTTGTCTGTTGTTGGGGGATTTTGGTGTAAATTGGCCCTTTCTTGTACCTTTCATCATCAATACTGTTGCTGTTACTGTTCCAGTAAATTGTTCTTATCGCAATCCATGTTCTTTATCTTTTGTGCCTCCAATTCTCTCTCCAGCCTCCTGGAGAGGGAGGGGAAAGTGGGGCAGAGAGAAAACAGCAAGCTCTGGAGCTTTGGAGAATCTCAATGGGACCACTAAATTGGGGAGTAGCATTCCTCCATCACAACAATCTGCTGGGAAGTACAGCATGATCTCTACTCGTATGTCACCATAAATAAAACAGGCATGAGCTCCAAACCACAGACGAGTTGCTGTACTTCAACAGATTAATCCTTCTATTTAGTACTATTAATTCATTCCTAGATGATGTTAATTTAGTCATGTAAATAAGAAAAAAAAATATTAATCTTTATGAAGAAAAACTGATGTCCAACAAGCAGTGGGCAAAGGGGAAAAAAATCCAAACTCAAGTATTCAAAAGGGTTTTTCTCTTCTCATTTCCCTTCGCATCTCTCCAAAAGTGCTTCCAACATGACAACAAAATAATTAGGTATAGGTGACTGCTGGAAGATTTTAATCTTTTCCTAGAAAGAAAAGATCCTGTTTTCTCAGGAAAGTATGTTAAGGTGTACTTTTTATAAATTAAAGGTTTTGTCTTACTGTACAGCACCACACTTAGCAGAATATTTTTAATAGACAAGACACAGACAGAAATTGTAGTTCAAATTTTTGTACTGAAAATTTTGTTAGCAATAAAAGCTGATACTTTTTCTAAAATGTAATACTGATGAAAGAATGTGTAGCTATTGAAATCCATTAAACTCCTGTTCTTGTCTTGAATGAGATTTTTTAGACTCTAACTTTTGCAAGAAAAGAGAAAAAAAAAAAACAAACCAAGAAATAAATCCATTAATTACTTATACAAGTAAGAGAATTAAACGCTGAGGAATTAGCAACAATATCATTCCATATTCCTTGTATCTAGATATCTATAGAAAGGAGAGCAATCACTGTTTAAATATTGTCTTCTACTGCATTTGCAATGAGATAAACAGAACATAGGCACACACTGGATTTTCATGACAATGTTAACATGTTTTAGATACTATTTACGTATCGGGTGGGGAGAAACAGATAAAAAAAAGAGAGGAATTTGTGTAGCAACCCTGATCTTGGTTTAGTTATTTTGAAAATTGCATTATATCAATTCTGATTCCTTAAAAATTAGTTAAAATGCAATTTAAAAAGAATAAGCTGAAACACTATAATCACTACTATAAAAGAACCACTTAGCCTCATTTTTAAGCCTCTGAATGAGACAAAAGTTACTAGGTTACCATTCCTGTTTTCTATCAGTAAAGAATTTAGCTTTTGTGTCTGAGGTTTGCAGCAGTTGTTCAGACAAGAACAAGCATGTATGATAACAAAAGTAGAAACTCATTCATTTTGTCCAAACAGATACAACCCAAAGTATGAATTTCATTGCCAATATTATTTAATCTTTCTGACAAGATTGCAATAAACAATTAGCACTGTAGTATATTTCTGTGAGTCCGTATCTCACTGCTACCAACCACCACCATGAACCAAGCCTGGCTTTCTGTTGAACAAAGAAAGCTGATGGGCCAGTGCCTTGCCATTTCATGTGTGTCCATGGTTAATTACAGATATAAGAAGCTTCCTGAAGGGTCATGTAGAGAGGAAAAGGGAGATTAGGAAATAAAGGGTATCCTACAGAGGTGTTCTTAGATATCCTCAGGCTGCTCCTCTCAATGCTAAAGAGCTTGGCTGTATGCACTAGAGCCAAACTGAAGGCCAAGAGAAGCTTTTCTAAAGACAGCAGAATATAACTATGAATGTCACCCCCTAGGGGAAAAAGTAAACAAATAAACAAACAATTTGAATTTAAAAGCAAGTACAACTGCCCAGTAGGATACATCCTCAGAGTCTGACAGTTGCTAAGCTCTCTTACAATTTCAAAAAGAAAATTTAAAAAAAAACAAACAGTAAAGACAAATACAGCACCAGGAAACACCTCACGTCTTTAGTCAAAAGTAAAAATACTTTTTCTCACTGGAAGCCAAAAAGTTTTCCCAAAGTCTTTAACAAATACACAATAGTATTTTCTACACAAGAAATTGAGGAAAAAGTTGGAAAAGAGAGATCAAATTTTGTTACAGGCCACAGTCCAAAGACTTTTTACCTATTGGCCTAGAAGTATGGCATTTAAGGAACTCAGCAGATAAAGAAAAACTTCCAAAGTTTGACAGAAGCAAGGAACATATCACTTTTATAGGGGTCTGAATTGAAAACGACCAGAGCCCAATTTTATTCACTTATTTATCCTTTAATATAGTAGAACAAATGATGGCAAAGATCCTGATCCCTTTAATCCTCCAAATTAGTTCCAGGAAGAGAAGCAGTCTTTCAATGAGTGCCAAGGATCAAAGAGTATATGGACTGTAAACTGGGATGACTCCTGACTGCCCAAAAGTAGCTGTAAGAGTAGCAGCAAAACATGTTATTAATGTGATGTAATATGCAATTTGGAAGGTTTATAAAATGAAGAAACAGCTTCCCCAACTACCCGTATTAATGATAAATTAGCATTTTGCCATAATGCCACTTCCCTGCATAAACTGAAATAAGTGAATATTGTCACTTTGCTAATTAGTCATAAGAAAAAGATATTAAACATGCCAAGCTTGAATATTTTACTATGCTATGCAGAAAAAAATAATTACTGATGATGATATAAATACATAATTATTGAGTTTAATCTCTAAATATGGAAATTATAACTCATAAAATTGGTAAAACTCCTATTCCTCTATTTTACCTAAGCAGTATGATATAGAAATAAAAGTATTTTCAGCAGTTTTTTAAGTACAAAAAAAAAGCTCTTGGGAGCCTTTTTTGGAGTAAGCACACATGGATCAAGGCACCAATGGTACCTCTAATCCAAATATTTGCCAGACACCACTGCTTTCCCTTGAAATCTTCCAGCTGCTGATGACTCAGCTTTTGAGCTATGAACTAATAGCACCATTCTCTTTTTCAGTATTAGAAAAGTGATACTGTCTGTTCTTAAAAAGTTTGCTAGATTGTAAGCACTCGTAAATGTTAAATACTGGTAAAGAAAAGATTCCTTTCTCATGTTATCTCTCTTCATCTGTGCAACTCCTTGGCCTTTGCCACACAAAACTCAGATATTGCATTTGATCTTTGTGCCTTATGCAAAGCGTTCTTGTGCTAATTACACATCATGCTTTTCATGCAGACCTTGTAAGACCTACAATCATCAGTTTGTACTTTACAGTATCTTTTCCTTCTTTTGCAGCAAATGTCTAAGCAGAAACAAATGAGAAAATTCCTCTTTAAGCATCCCCCACCAAGGTCTCGTAATGCATATAAAATGACTCTTTAAATTACTGTTCAAAGATTTAATTTAATTTTTTTTCTATTACCATGTTTTTCTATCATTCAAGTTACTCTTGCATAGTTGGTATCAGTTGACAAAATAAAAACTTTGCAAAGGGATATAAGCCACTGCTGATGAACAATATGCCACTTTAACTTCTTTTGACAAAAAGATTGGTTTTGGGCATCGCACATCTCAACCAGCCAAGAGGTTCAGAGACACGCACTCAGAGACACCAGCAACTGACACAAGAGCACTTATTGTTGATGGCATATAAATGAGTATATTAATGGTATTAAGTTGCCTGAAGACCTCGGCAGTTCCTGATCCTTAGTAGGTGTTTATCTGCTTTGAAAATCACTAATTCTAATTAGATACTGAGTTCTTCTCTTTCCAATGAGGCGCTGTTCTTCAGCGATCGAGTAACAGAGATCGAGTACTAGAAACAAATTATGAAGGGCACTGAAGTCATGCAAGTCGTTATTTTCCATACAGAAAAAAACATTTCTCCATTTAGATACTACTGGAGGCAAACTGAAGTATCAAATGGTATTTTGTGTGTGTACTAAAATAACTCATTGTTATTGTTACCCAGTTACACTAGGTTAGCCCCTGAGTCAAACTAGGCACTGAGAAATACCTCTGCAGACCATAGAAAACATGAGGGAGTAGATAATCATGAAGATTTCAGAAAAACATCAGAATTGATGATCCTGTTGTTCTCATGTCCTTATATAGTCTAGCTCCTCTTTAAGTCATGATTTTGTTGTGAAGGTTACCAGAGTTATGGGCTGGTATGAATGGCATGTGCTATATTTCAGTGGTAGTACCACTCTGAAAAAATAAAAGAAACCAAAGTTCATTTGATAATCTGATCTTCATTTACCAAAAGAAGTGCCATTAAAATCCACTAACAAATATATTTGCATTCTTCTTTGAGTCCCCATTGTATGCAAGGCTTTTGTAGCTTCCTCTAACTGTATACAATATTAAAGCAGTTTTTCAGCTATGAAAGCTCCAGTGCCTCCAGTTTAAGTGATCACCATGGAGAATAAAAAATTGAAGCTTTTACTAGATAGCAAGAGGGAAAACAAATCAACCTACGGGGAAATAATACTTTAATACATGGTAGGGAAAAAGATAATCACCTACAAGAAAAAAACTGAGTAATTTCATCTGCAGTTTTGTAGCTCAGTATTTTCAAGCTATCCATGAAATGCAAGCAGATCAGTATTCTCTCTTCAATACCAAATTTTAGGGCAAGGATGAGACTTTGATAATTTGAACACACTGTGATAGTGCATCAAATTAATTTAGTCCTGAAGAGCAAAATGGTTGTGTTTCTGAACCATAAACTGATGGCAGAGAATATGAGCAGAAAAAATGAAAGCTTTATTCCCCACTTCAGAAGCCAATCTTTATAATGCTTTCATTAGCAGTTTAAAACTACTACTTTGGAATATAGAAAAAATGGATTTGAAGATCCTGGATACTATGGGGTATAGTTTTGCTTCCCCATTTTACTAACAGGCAACATAGAGAGTTTATTTTATTGGTGTTACATTTGGAAATAGCTTGTTTGTAAAAAAAACAAACAAAAATATAACCAAAGGAGGTGTGAATTTTTCTTTTATCTTGTAATAAATGTAAAAGGGAAGTTGTTTCTACAATGAAGAAAGAAAAACAAGGAAGTACACTTTTTTCTAGAAGAAGAGGATTTTAGAAGTTTGGCAAGAAAGTGAAATTTTCTCTAGTGACCAGGGGTGGAATAAGTTTGTTTAGAACTTAAACAAGCAAACAAACAAAACCCCGGAATATAAACAAAAAAGAAGCTCGGCTGAAAGAGAATCCAGTAATGTACATATCACAATACATATCAATGGAAATTTCTGTTATGTGAAATAGTAGATTGCTACCTGGAATATTCATTTTATTCAAGTTTTTTAACCCACTAGAAAATTCTTAAGGATCTGAGAAAGTCTGATGGAGCAATGTTTTATTTTCCTATCCAAATAAAAAACTATAATTTTACCTACACTTTGTCGTTTTGGTGCATTTCATCTGCCCAGATGCAGATTTAAACATTCAGTTATCTGAGCTGATAGACAGAAATGTGTATTTCCATGAAGTCAGCAGACTTGCTCCAAAGCAAGCAAGGTATTTATGTTGTGGGATGGAACAAACTGCTTCATTGTGCTTGTTTCTCTCCAGTAAGTATAGAGGGGCTCTAGACAACAACTTGAGTTCTCCATTGTTAGGGCAATACTAAGAC
The DNA here is from genome assembly GCA_013400215.1 of Cisticola juncidis. Taxonomy (NCBI): domain Eukaryota; kingdom Metazoa; phylum Chordata; class Aves; order Passeriformes; family Cisticolidae; genus Cisticola; species Cisticola juncidis. The sequence continues at coordinate 823,335 of VXBR01008864.1, read as the reverse complement.
ACAGAAATACAGCAGAACTATGCTGATGGAAAGCTGCACCATTAAAGCACTCTAAAGTACATAAAGAGATGAGAANTATATATATTGTCTTACGCTCTACATGTCCAGCCACAGGTCAAAAGAGTGACACTACACCAAACCAAATACTTCTATGATCCAGAAAGTGAAAAAGCTTTGCCTCATTTTCCTAACCAGCACTAGCACTAAGGACCAAGAAACAAAGAGATGAAGAATGATCAATTATCCTAGCAGATAAACTTTTGAAATACAAATANATATATATATATATATATATTGTCTTACGCTCTACATGTCCAGCCACAGGTCAAAAGAGTGACACTACACCAAACCAAATACTTCTATGATCCAGAAAGTGAAAAAGCTTTGCCTCATTTTCCTAACCAGCACTAGCACTAAGGACCAAGAAACAAAGAGATGAAGAATGATCAATTATCCTAGCAGATAAACTTTTGAAATACAAATATCCTTTCATAACAGTTGTTTTAGCCCTCTTCCAGAAGGATGGTTTCCAGATAAGCAAATACTCAAGAGAACAGATGAGCTTTATGGACTGGCAATCATTCTAATGAGCATGTCACTGAGAGTTTTGAGAGCTTCAGAGCCATAGAATCCATTTCACAGCTGTCTACAGCCTAAGTGCTAATGCAGGCAGGAAAGTCACCCTGCCAATCACAATCCCATCTCTCCAAATCTTAGACTGAATCTTACTCCCNAAAAAATTGAAGCTTTTGACTAGATAGCAAGAGGGAAAACAATCAACCTACGGGGAAATAATACTTTAATACATGGTAGGGAAAAAGATAATCACCTACAAGAAAAAAACTGAGTAATTTCATCTGCAGTTTTGTAGCTCAGTATTTTCAAGCTATCCATGAAATGCAAGCAGATCAGTATTCTCTCTTCAATACCAAATTTTAGGGCAAGGATGAGACTTTGATAATTTGAACACACTGTGATAGTGCATCAAATTAATTTAGTCCTGAAGAGCAAAATGGTTGTGTTTCTGAACCATAAACTGATGGCAGAGAATATGAGCAGAAAAAATGAAAGCTTTATTCCCCACTTCAGAAGCCAATCTTTATAATGCTTTCATTAGCAGTTTAAAACTACTACTTTGGAATATAGAAAAAATGGATTTGAAGATCCTGGATACTATGGGGTATAGTTTTGCTTCCCCATTTTACTAACAGGCAACATAGAGAGTTTATTTTATTGGTGTTACATTTGGAAATAGCTTGTTTGTAAAAAAAACAAACAAAAATATAACCAAAGGAGGTGTGAATTTTTCTTTTATCTTGTAATAAATGTAAAAGGGAAGTTGTTTCTACAATGAAGAAAGAAAAACAAGGAAGTACACTTTTTTCTAGAAGAAGAGGATTTTAGAAGTTTGGCAAGAAAGTGAAATTTTCTCTAGTGACCAGGGGTGGAATAAGTTTGTTTAGAACTTAAACAAGCAAACAAACAAAACCCCGGAATATAAACAAAAAAGAAGCTCGGCTGAAAGAGAATCCAGTAATGTACATATCACAATACATATCAATGGAAATTTCTGTTATGTGAAATAGTAGATTGCTACCTGGAATATTCATTTTATTCAAGTTTTTTAACCCACTAGAAAATTCTTAAGGATCTGAGAAAGTCTGATGGAGCAATGTTTTATTTTCCTATCCAAATAAAAAACTATAATTTTACCTACACTTTGTCGTTTTGGTGCATTTCATCTGCCCAGATGCAGATTTAAACATTCAGTTATCTGAGCTGATAGACAGAAATGTGTATTTCCATGAAGTCAGCAGACTTGCTCCAAAGCAAGCAAGGTATTTATGTTGTGGGATGGAACAAACTGCTTCATTGTGCTTGTTTCTCTCCAGTAAGTATAGAGGGGCTCTAGACAACAACTTGAGTTCTCCATTGTTAGGGCAATACTAAGACACAGAAATACAGCAGAACTATGCTGATGGAAAGCTGCACCATTAAAGCACTCTAAAGTACATAAAGAGATGAGAAAAGGGAAGCAGTGGCTCGGAACAGTCTCAACAGCAATGTATTCTTTTCTCTGTTGTACATTTGAATTGTGAAGATCAGCACTAAGGACGTAGTTTCCCAATGTATTTTAATCTGTCCACTCCAAGAATATTAGACTGGTACAAAATTTTATAAAAGAACAAGGAAGAGAAAAAGTACTTTGTAAGTATTCTATCTACAATGACAACAATTCAGGAAAATCTGGCTTCAGGTACCATAAAGGCCTACTGTGCAAATGCAATATGTTAAATCTGAAATTCTGAAGATATGTAAAACTTTAAAATCTCATTTTTCATATTTTGCTGGTCAAAGGTTATTGCATGCCCTTCAATTCTAGGCTTCCCATAAGATGTATTTCTTGCAAATTATGATAGAAAAATCTAGATTACTCCTAGATTTGAGAACTCTACCTGTATTAATAAATATTCGGTGGCAGGACTGTTCTTATTTAACACAAAAGACTTCAAGAGATTTGTTGCTCAATAATGGATCCTTTAATATTTGGTGAATACTGATTTATAGTCACTGATGGTCTT
>VXBR01008864.1:788817-816221 GCA_013400215.1 Cisticola juncidis | reverse complement strand
GGGGGGGGGGAATATTGTAAAACAATACTTCAGGGGTGTCCACTTCTTTCTTCTGTTCCTTTTAAACCTCAAAATGAATATCCTAATATTTATCTGTTAAGTGGATTTTTATTTGGTTAGCAGGTTGGGGTTTTTTGGCTGTTTTGTTTTTGTTTGTTTTTGGGGGGATTGTATGTTTTTATTTAGGTTTTTGTTTGGTTGGGGTTTTTTTGTTTTGGTTTGGTTTTTTTTTTCCTTTTTTGCATTGATGGGAGCGTGGCTGTTGGAGTAGGAAGGCAGAAGAATTACCACCACATTTTCTGCCATTATGTCCTAAGCTGTTAGCCATGTTTTCCTCTGTTCATGTATACCTGATTCCACCAAACTTTGTTTGTTTAGTGTAAAAGGAAGAAGTTCACAAAGAAGGGTAGCCCTAGGACAAAACAAATTAATTCCCTAAAAAAGTGTAAAAACCTCAAAACTTGCTGGACCCAGAGTCACACTATAGCTGATGTGCTTCTTGTGTGACAACCTCCAGGGACGGTCAGTGGATTGTGCTTGACAACAGGCACAGAGATCCTTCACATTTGCAGAAGAAATTTTCAAAACCTTAAAGTGAAATAGCACTTAGTACAGGTGTGGTTCACTGTAACCATTTTTCTGGTTAATCTTTTGTAACTGCTAGATGGAGAAATAGAATTATTAAAAACAAGAAAAAAATTCTGCTATTTAATTCTATAATTTTATACCACCAACACTTGTTTTTATGATCTCTGGAAGCCATTTTAGGAGGTGTTTTTCCAAGGAAGACAATAAGAAATAAAACCAAATCCCCTTTACTCTTACAGAAAAACATAGCTAAAAAGCTACTTTAGACTGTTACTTGTGCTTTCAGGTTTTCGAGAAGGCACTGAATGCTTTTAGTTAACACCATGGAGCCAATATTTTGCTTACACCATTTGAGTTTAGCCCTAAACCTTTCCAAGAAAAAGAAGGAAATTATATTTACCTCATAAGCCTCACCTACTTGGATAAAAATGCATTTTGAAGGCGTTAGCCAAGGAAGGGATTATAAAAAATGAAAAGACTAAATATAGGTTTAACACTAAATCATTTCACTGTTTATTTATTATCAAAACCTATTTGAAGTGAAATCTTACTGTACCTCCAAAAATTAAACAGCAATTGCAGCCTTCGATACAGTGTTCAGTATAGTAGGGAATTTTAACGTATCTCTATTTTGAGCTATGAATACTAGCGACACATTTTGAAATGTGTGGTAAATTAGTGTTAATCAAGGTAAATCAAGCCTTGCATAAATCACAGTACCACAGAATCCTAGGTTGGAAAAGACCTTCAAGATCATCGAGTCCAACCCAGCTCTAACACTTCAACTAAAAGAATAAGAATCCCTTTCGGAAATCAGTAAATATTTCAGTTTTATTTTCCGTCTACATTTTGAGGACAATGGTTTGAAGACAGAACTTCTAAACTTTTTATAAGGATATGAACTAAATCCATTCCTTTTGTTTTTTTAGGAAATAATTTTAAAAAGTTAAATAACAGGCACAGGAAAAAGCAGTTCAATTCAAGGAACGTGGATACAAGATGAATGAGATGTTACTAATAATGGTGCTGTCACAGTTAACAATTTTACTGCTTACTGGAGGCATGGCCGGTTAGGCTAGAATTACTTAGCAGCACAGTCTCTGCAACCCAGTGGTATTTTTATTTGCCACTCAGCTGTTGGAGGAAAATGCAAGTCTTTTAATGAACTATGAAACCAACCAGTAAAACACTTCAGCTTAAGAGACAGGCTGACTAGCATCAAGGTGATATATCACACATGCAGGGTGCTGTTCAGTCTACTATGGTACAGTGAACTCAGCCTGCAAAACTACAGTACCCACCAGCAGGCTCTTACCAATAAAAGCTTTCCAAGGCAAATGAGGGTGTCTGAGGACAACTTTAAAATATTTTATTGCTCTTAACTTCGCAGAAAGCACAGCAGGGGTTGGAGAAAGGGAAGGGGTTTTCATTTCTCTTCTTTAGTGACTGCACACAAAATTTGGTTCCCAACATAAATCAGATTCTGCTTCTAACTACCAGCCATTTCTGTGTAAGGAAGTTCTGGCTGGGCTCTTTCTAGCAGAAGCATCCATATTACTTGAAAAATACAAAGAACATTCCTATTACTTGAAAATAAAAAAAGCATTCTTGAACACATCTTTAATGCTTTGATCGGGCATTTCCGTCGTAGTCTCAGATAACTCAGTGTTTACAATATACAAGAATTAGGGGTTAAAAATTGTTTTTTGAATAAGTACAGTCAGGTTAATTTTACATTAATATAGCCAGGTAAAATTATCCTCTAATATCAGAGTACGAGGAAGAGACAGTAAACAGATTGGATCACCTAACCTTTCCCTCATACACAAATTCTATCAGATAAAATACAAAGCAAGCAAAAGAAGTTAAAACTCTCAGTCTTTACAAACTCATAAACCATGTAAAACTGTTCAGGGATGTCACACCTTCCTGGGCTAGTCATAGTAATGATAGGAAACACAGCAAGTTATGAGGCATAGGCAAAGGACAGTAAATATACAACACAATATACAATATATTATACAATAAACAGTACAAAATTGACAAATTTTAGAAAGAGCCTTCTTGAAAGGAAATATCTCTTTACACAACTTACATGTTTAAAGATAAGCATGCTCAGGAGTAGATAAGCACATGAAAACTTAAAAGTTTATATCTTGAGGTACCTCAGGAGGGCTTCAACTTCCTGCTGAAGCTGTTAGACTTTTCCTAAGCCAAATAAAGGGTAATCAACATTCTGGAGGGCATGTTTGGGTCAATGAATTAGGAGAATGGAAAAAATCCGACCAGATTCCAGCCTTTTTATCATAGACCGTTGACGATGGCTCGAATACCCAACAGGTAACAACACTGTCAAATCATGCAACATTGCCATGCAAAATTCAGTGCAGCATTGCTCTGTATTTTCCCCTGCTGATCAACCAGCTTAACCTTTCTCCATATCTCAGTTTTCCTTCTTTAAAAGAAGGGAAACAGGACACAATAGAATCTCTAATCTAAGAGAAACATTCACAAGCCTTGAACATGTTAGATTTGCTTGGGTGGGGGCTGGACTGGGTGGAAAAGTATGACCAGAGCTGCAAAAGAAAGAACAGAAACTTCTTCACAGAGAGGTCTTTCAGTGTTAAATAGAGATATTTTCAGAATTAACACCACTAAAACAAAACTAAGTATAGGACCTATATAAGAAATATGCATCTATACACACATCATAGACAAATAGCTCAAAAGAGATGCTGAGTAGAGTCAATGCGTCCATAAGCCAGCCTTTAATTCAAATTCTATTTCTGATGCAGCATATTAAAACAAGTTACTACACACTTACAGTTTTGGTTTGACTTTTCTCTGTTTTACAGACTCCTTCCTAAGTTTCTCTACAGGTGTGATGAGAGACTGTTTGCTTGAAAAGGCCAAAAAAAGTGCTTGAGTGGGCTCAGGTCAGTGTTGCTCAACTTGTACAAGCAAAAAGGAAATTCATGCAGGGGAGAGAAAATTACAGGAAATACAAAATATTCTCCAAAAGTCACACACTGAGAAGAGAAATACTCCAAATAGTTAAAGCAGTTGGATTTTGCACCATCCAGTGTTTGGATAATTTAGAAAGTGTCTAAGGTTCATTAGTGCCAACCCCAAGAGCCCAGTAAAAAAAAAAATCTCACTACTAGAACTGTTAACCCTCAATCCCACCCTGGACACCCACTACCTTTTAAATATCTTGCTGTGCATGCTATCAAAGAAAGACCACCAAAAAAAAAGGATCTTTTTCCTAGAAGGAGACTAGGTTTTCTAAAGATAAGCAAACATTTTTACAGAGAAAACATGTATCATCATGACATGTTAACTATTGCAATGTAAATATATGGATTCATTACTTGGTTTGAGTGACAACTGAGTTCTTTGCAAACTGCACGACAATTCTTTGATGCCCCACTGCAATTAATTATTGCAACAGTGGGAAAAAATCTCAGCGTTCCAGACCTCGCTGTCGAATTGTTACTATTTTTGTACAATGGAACAAGATTCTTAGGGCCTCAATTAAAAAAAGAAAAGCTTTAAATGTAGCATTATAGTATCTCATTCAGTGGCTTACATTTATTTTGAGCATTAGAACAAAGGGATCAAAGAGATGAAGTGTACTTGTGCTTTGAAATGTGGCCATAAAAGTGGTATCATTATAGTCTATGTTTATTGTATTTCAATGACCAAATTTGTTTGATTTACTTTTTTTTTTTGTGTAACTTCCAAAGTAAACTCAACAAGGGAAGTTATTATGTAGATATGCATGACACTCAGCAGCGACACATTAAACAGTCATACTGGAAGATGGGTATGTAAAACAAAATGTTAATTTGGGGAAATAATCATAAGAAACATGCTCTCTAGCTAATATGACCTTTTGTATAGACTGGTAGAATATTTTGCAATAACAGTATGATTTTGTTTTCAGTGTTTTGAGATAAGAAAACTGAAGACCATATTCTTGTTTTAGTATGAGAGCTGAAATACTGCCCCAAAACATTTCATCAACTACAATGGCTGCAGTTGCCTTAAAAAATTCACAGCTCTGGCATCTGTTATGAACAAGACAGGCAGAGAGACAGGCATCAGAACTGACAGTGATAAACACCCAGAAAGAATGGAGATCTGACTTCTTGGAGAAAAAACAGTGTCTGGAAGCTTGAGGAAGAGTAAGAAAATTGCTCAGAATGCAGTGTGAGCTGAAAGAACACAGATAATTATTACTAGGTTTTGTTTGGTATAATTTTTGTAATGTTTCATGTTAGTTTCTAATTAGATTCATATAGTGATGTGAGATTTTATGACCCAGAAACTGCAAATTTTGCAGTTTCCTTTGGACAAACAAAAAGGAACACATGAACACAAAAGAATTTATAGCAAATTAAATAGTTCATTTAGTTATTTTATTATGGAAACCCATAGCAGCACAGAAGCTATAAAAATGATCATGTCAAGGGGTGAATAGCTCTCATGGCATCAGTTAAACACTATGTATGTTCTCAGAAGGAATACCACTAATCTCCTTTTTAGAGATTAAACACATGCCTGTTTTTACTTCATGCCTAAGTGGTTATATCAGTGCTGCAGAAAGCTCACAAGATTCAGAGTTTATCAGGCGGTGTCTACCTAGGAACGTACCAGCTCACCTGCTACCTCAAAGTCCTCCACATGCTGAAGGACCTTGGCTGGCCATCAGACTGGCACAAACTGATCCCTTCTCTGTTCCATTGCAAACAATCTGCAATACCAGACTGTATATTGTGTTTGTCTTCCCTTTTAACTGTACAAAGACAAATCCTAGAGTGTGCAAGCAGTCATGTATGGACGTAGGAAACCCATCGCACTATGTAGAAAATAAATTGTGCAAATGCTGAAGATCTCTGCACTCCCTGCAAAGGCAGTAATTGCATTGCCTCGCATCCTCATGCTCCCTCTAAAAATAGTTCATGGTTAGATAGAGTCCAAAACTGGAGACCAACATGCTGCTGACACAAGCTGAAGACTATCAGCTCTCCACTGGTTTATCATTGCCATCTGTCTCCTGATGCAACACCAAATTACTTGGAGAATCAACAGCGCTATGCTCCGATTTTGTTTAGCAGCAAAACACATACACGTTACCATTTCTCATGGTAGGTGGTGGGACTGTTTGCATCATATCCTAACAAGATAAAAATGACGATCTGACTTCAAAACTTCCCCCATTTGAGGTATGTATTACAGGAACAGACTCTTCATTCAGTCAGCAAAATATGTACATAATAGCAGGCTGAAGAAATGTTCTTCTGCTTCAGGTGATAATCAGGGGAGATTACAGAGAAATATTTAATACACAAAGAGTAACACGCCTTAATTTCTGTTCCACCTAGGACAGGGGTACAGTGTACAACATTCTTTTGATAGCAACTCCACAGATAGTCTAAACAGAGACTCTGCTGATCCTTGGATCTGAGTCATGGTAGTCACACCCTACAAGACAAAGTTTACTAATTCAGGCTGGGCAGCACGCAGGACTGACTTTACTGCAGGCATCACAAAAATGCTGCAATGACCATGTGTGTTCAGGTGAATTCCACCTCAAGGTACTTGAGTGCTCTGCTGACAAAAGCAGAAGCATAGGTCTTGCCATTCCATCTCCCTTAGACCACATGAAAGAACAGCACCTGGCTTCTTCTGGATTACATTGGGATTGCTGCATCTGAGCACAAGAAAGCAAGAGTGAAGAAAAGGGCCCAAGAACTGTATACATTTCCAGTCACACCAAGCACATTTCTCTGGGAACGAGCTGTTTTCTGAGAATGGAAAATTTTTAAATCTACCCCTTCACTCTTTGTAGAGGGAAAATAAAGGCGCCACAACAACATATGGATTTCTTTTTCTTCTACAGCTGTCAGAAGGCTCCAACTAAAACTCCTGTCATTTTCTCTTTATTACCAACATTAGAACTCTCACTGTAGCTGCATATCTGTAGGACTTTTCTGGAAGCTCAGAAGAAAATGGATGCATTTCAAAGCTAACTACAGTCTATTTATAATCCAACTGAATGCACCTTCTCATCTGCAGTGGGTTTTTGAATTCATATTCAGTATAAAACTGCAGGGGCTGTCAACCCTTTCCAACAGATATCCTTAGTGTTATTCCTCTGTTCTCTCACAACAATTGTGCTTCTTGCAAAAACAAAACCCTAAGTAATAACAAAAGTTTCAACGCTACATGTCCAACTCATCACACTCAAGTACAGTTCATACTGTGGAAGTTTCCACAATTATTCAGCTATTTGGAACAGAAACTTAAAGCAAAGATTCTTTATTGGTTTATGTCTGATGCTTCTTTATGATGATGGTATAAAATTACATGTATGTTCATAGTTACTTAGGCTAGAGAGAAATGGACTTTCTACCAAAAATCCTGTTAACAGAACCTCAATAAAATATATATAAAAGGTATTTTTAGGCCTGTCATGATGTTGAAACTCATGATTGATTAATATTCTAATTTTCCAGTCTGGAATATTTTATGTTCCCTTTTTTATTCAGTACCTGAGTAACCGCTCGAGTCATTTGAGTGAATTTGCAGATATACATACATGTTTAGGTTTCATGGATTCAGCACTCAAGAGCATGCAATTTCTAGGAAAAGAAAGCTATTATTGGAATAGATCAAAAGCAATTTTACATTTTGTCTTTCAGACAAGTTTGTTTTCTCCTTATCTTACACATTCGAGGAAATAAAAGCTTTAAAAATCAAAATAAAATAAAAAAACCAAAATCCCACAAGCACTCTCCTCCAATTTCAACAAAGCTCAAGATGAAGACAGAAAGCAAAAAACCCCAGTACCCCACAAAACTTTAGAGATTCCCTTTCACTTCCTCAGGATGGGATTTCATGTCTCTCAACTTTATGAAAATAAGAATATTATTAAAAAAGTGCTAGATATAGAACATATTGTCCCTTGTGAAGAATTTTTCCATATTCTTAAGATTTGCTTCAAGTAGAAAAAGATTACTTTAAAGTAAAACCTTTTAATTACGCACAAGAGATTTTTTTTTTGCTTTTTACTGAACTTTTCATTTCATTAGTTTCCAAAGATCATTCCTCTCACTTGGTCGTTTTCTCACCTGAACAATTCACAAGACAATTTGCCACTCAAACCTGGGCCAAGATTCTCAGATATGCTCAGCTTCATTTCAACACCAAATATTAACATGATTATCACACTGGGTTCTGATCCCTTTTAAAAATCAGACCTGACATCATAAGTGAAATACTTGGCGACACTGGTCAGCTTCTATGAAAGAGCTCATCACATATCAGCTGCTTTAGGGAACTCCTCTCTCCTAGATATAATTGTTCAAAGACTTTTGAGGCAGCAAGCAATTACTAATCTATACAGGGAAAGCATTGTGTGAACAAACTGTAAGTACTGATAATTAAAAGTCAAATCCTGATACTACTGTAATCTTTATAAATTTCCATTTACTTCAGGCAGGGTTGAGATTCTGTCATACTACTATAAATATATTCAGACACTGCTGTTTTCTAATTTCTAATGATGCACAAAGATGGTAAAAAACGGGTTGCACTTATGCCCCTGCCCAGCCCCATCACTGCAAAGTCCTACAAAATAACATTACATCAATGACAAAGTCATTCAGCAAAAAATCCCAGAAAGTTTACATCTGCATACACATAAACATCTGCAAACAGCACCATGAAAGACATTATTTTCAAGGTAAGGTTCCAGCAAAGGTACTTGCATACTTTTTGAAGATGCCAGTTTGAACATTTTCCATTATCTGAAACATGTTAAAAAGGTCTGAACAACATTCCCATTCTATTCAGTGGCTTCTCTCCAAAATAATGTTCTTAAACAAAATACCATAATAGCTTTACAAAGTGTTTTCAAGGAGTCACAAACACTGGTCAGGATGTGAAGGATCCAAATGAGGCACATTAAAAATGCATGCAGTTGTCCTTTCAGCTAATGGCCTGCTAGAGCTCAGATGTACTAGCTGGCTCTCAAAAGCTGTTGCAGACACTCTGTTCAGAGGACGTTTATGTTCCCACCTCAGTTAGGCCTTTTTTGTGGGTCTGTCCTTTATGCCTTGTAGAAACTGCTGTTTTCCCCCAGTTTATACTTTTTGCTTTCAGGAAGTGTATTATTGAATATCTTGACATTTGGAGAGGACAACAAATGCCAGCATCAATTCTATTGTTATTTTCTATGAAGTCTTTGTTGTTGATTTTGGTTTTTAAAGCACATTGAATTATACTTCAGTTCTTACCCAAACATGGATAAGAGGACAAAAACCAAACCAGGAAGCTGCTGCCTTCTAAACAAATGTGAAAGAAATGTAGATGTAGTAATATTTCCCTAATGAATTCCACTACCATCAGGAAGATGTTGTTGTTTTGGTTTGTTGGCTTTCAAACTTTGTGCCTACAAGCTTTTTCATGCACTTAAAATGGAATTTCTACATGATGGAGATTTTCAGTCTGGCTAACTGTTAATGGCTCAGACTATCAGCTAGCAATTTCTGTGAACAGTCCAACCTCAAGTTACTTCACCATTGGTTTTCCACTTCCTTGAATCTTTGATTCATTTGTTATTTTAAAGGGAAAGGTCAAAATAAGACCCCTCATCTTCACGTCTCTTTGCTTTATGTCAATACATCCTGTGAGGTGCCAAGTCCTGCGCTAACTCTGATGACAGTTTAGCATTTAGTTTAACATATCAAAATAAATGTTCAAACCCCACATCTTCTTCTTGAGGGAACAAAACAAGACTGCCCTGGAAATGCGGAATCAGATGATAGACAAAGACAATTTTTTAACAAAGAATTGAAAAAAACAGCTCTTCTTACATGGAGCGTCATTATTAAGTATCTGCAGTTTTGAAGGTGTGGCTGTTTAACCTATTTCAATGTAGCAGGTGTGAAAACACTTATATTATTTACACCTCACAAACAGAAATGCTTTCAAGTCTTAAAAGTGACTAAACTCTCAATCCCAGCAATAAAACACCAAAAAGAAACACATCTTACTATGCAGATTTTAAGATATGATATAAATATATAGCCATAAATTAAATCTATTTTTCCCGGTAAAGAAAAAAAAAAAAGCCATTCAGTTAAGCATTTTTTAATAACAGTTTGTGGAGACCACTCATGAAAACAAAATTCTCTCTACTTCTCTACTTCATTGTGCTCAGAACACACACTGTCACTAAAGCTATAAAAATCAAAAGAAACCTGTTCACAGAAATTTTAAAATTATTTCAAACTTGTAAAGGGGTCAGGTGTCATACCATATAAATTGACACAGAAATAACAGACACTCTAAACTTTACCTAAAGGGTCAAGAGAACTTCCCCACACAGCTGACCATATGCTGCAGCTAATTTCATGATCCACATGAAATAGCTTAAGTATTTTACCTCAGAAAATTTTTCATCGATCAATATATGCATTCATTAATATTCATTGGAACAAAGTGTTCTTTATGCATCTGAACTCTGTACACTGACTACTGCACACAACACAAGTAGGATCTTCCACCAAGTCACACTACCCAGTAGATACTACAATGACAATCTTGAGGGGTTTGTTTGTTCGTTTTGTGTTTGGGCTGTTTGGGGTTTTTTTGGTTTTGTTGGGTTTTTTTGTTTGGTTGTTTTTTTGGGCTTTTTGGTAACTTAACTAGGCTTCTTGTCCATTTACCTTCAAAGCTGCTGCTCTGAAATGCCAATGTATGACGCTACTGCCAGCAAGGCATGAAAGGTAGCTCCCAGGGCATCATGATGAAGTAAATTGTTTCTACAGGAAAGATTTGTTACCCATTGTCTGTCAGAGGCCCTGGCTGAAAATGCTCTAAGAGTTCTAATGCCCAGGCAGCAGCACTGGAAGCTGTCCATGTTACTGCAGTTTACCATTATCTCAATTATGAGCTCTGACAACTAAGTGCAGTTTGACATTCCCCACAAAACATTACTTACTTCTAAGCAGTCTCTCCACACTCATCCATGTCCTCCTTCCAAGGCTCTCCTTTCAGAGAGCACTATTAGTTTCTAGAATTGTGTGTGTGTTTTTATGGCTGGGATATCTATTCCAAGCAGACTCAGTTTATCTTTACCTTTCTCTTGCCATTCTGATTTGAAGTTCTATTGCCAGTTGGAATTGATGCAATGAGAAATTGCTATGAAAAGATGTATATACCCTAGGATCACCATGATTCTATTCATATATCTGCTACTGACATTAAAGAGGTAACTCATAAGCAGAAAAACAAATCTAAGAGAGGAGCATCTGTACCACATAAAAAACCCACAAAAAATAAACATGGATACCAGTGAATCACATGCCAACTTCAAAGCTTCCAGTGGATTTATATAGAATCATTAAGGTTGGAAAAGAACTCCAATACCATTGAGTCCAACCTTTGAGTGAACACCATCATGCCAACCAAAAAAAGGGCCAAGTTCCACATCCAGTCGTTTTTGAACACATTTAAGGATGGTGATTTCACCATTTTGCTGGGCAGCCTGTTACAAGGCTTGACAACCCTTTCAGTGAAGAAATTCTTCACAGTGTTGAACCTGAACCTTCCCTGGCACACCTTGAGACCATTTCTTCTTGTCAAGTTGTCCAGTTGTCTGGGAGAAGAGACCGGTCCCCACCTGGTTACAACCTCCTTTCAGGCAGCTGTAGAGAGCAAGGTGGTCACTCCTGACCTTCCTTTTCTCCAGGCTAAACCACTCCAGCTCTCTCAGCTGCTCCTTATAAAGCTTACTCTCTAGACTCTTCACCAGTTCTGATGCCCTTCTTTGGACTCACTCCAGCACCTCAATGTCCTCCTTATACTAACAGGCCCAGAATGGGGCACAGCAGTCAAGTTGCAGCCTCACCAGTGCCAAGTCCTGGAGGAAAATCTTTCTCTAGTCCTGATGGTTACAAGATTTTTGATAAAGGCCAGGATGCCATATTCAACATTTCATTAAAACTACTTGCTTGAAGCTAGTAAACTGGGTTGGGATCTCTGCTACACATTTTTTACTGTTAGCAAATGCATGCCTTTTTATACACTTGCCTAGGACAGAGAAGTCTCTGTACTAGAAGTTTCAAAAACAAGAAGTAATTTTCCAATGATCTGACTGTTTGAGAATACTTCAACACAGTAATTAATATGCAGACATGCCAACTCTTATGCAGCCAAACAGATGCTGCCAATGGTGCAAACACAGCAATGAATAGGGCTGCTTGGACTGGCAATAAAACTTTGCAAGAACCATCTCCCTTTAACTAAACTGACAAAAGACTTTTTTTTCTGAGGAAAAATATTCCTCAGATGATGATAGGCGTGGTAAAAGAGCCATTATGAAGAATTCTAGTTGGCTTTTCAGTTTCTACATACCGATCTCTTGACTCTTCTCAATATTAAGTCCTACTCAGCATTATGTCTCATGCAACAAAAGGCAAACTATCTGAAAATCAGCAAAAAAAAAAAAAAGGAGTAATATACTGCTGGGGCAAAACAGCTTCAATATATGCAATACCATAAAGCATTTTCCCACACTTTTATTTCTGTTCTTTCCAAAATCTAATTTAATGGTGTAGCATGTAAATGAATTTTTATTCATGAATCAAGCATACAATAGACTTGGAAAACAAAACAAAATGTGTAAATCCACTGAATTTCCATATTAGTTCTCCAGATTACCGAAGGTGGGTTTGTGTTAACGCTTGATTTCCCATGTAAATTTCACCTAATACTCAGAAAAAGAGGTGATCTGATGAAAATAACTAAAAAGAAAGTGTTGAAAGCACTGCTTTGCATGTGTATGCACTAGGAATAACCCGGCCTTTACTCAGGATAAAAATTAACTTCCCTTGCCAGATAACAAGTTATCCAAAGGAGCTACTCCTGTATAGCCTCATGTTAACATAGAAGCTGACAAGTGACTGAATATTTCAAGGTTCAGGAGAACCAGTCTGTAGTTGGTGTTTAACAAAGGCATAAAAATTCCTTGCTAGGTAAATGTAGACAGCCCACTGTCACTTCCCATCCTGTTTATAAATATTCAAGGAATAGGAGGCACAGAGCAACCTACCCAAAAAACTCCTGGCTTACTTGAACAGGTGACTGCATGCAAACTGCTCATTGGGAATGTTCATCCAAGCACCTAACCTCCTGATCTCTGCATACACATAAATACAAATACTTGAGAACTCTAGCTGTTACAGGCAAAAGCAGCACCTCAAAATGTGTAAACATTTTAATAAATACATGTTCTCATTCCAAAGACAGAGAAATTATTTTGAATATAGACACAATCATAGCACCCATCCTAAAAAAACAACCTGAGTGGCTACAAGCAAGCTTGGTATAGCTTAGAGGTTTTGTACTTGCAGAGAGAGAATGGGCTGAAAATATCTTGAAATTGAGACATATGTATTTGAGAAAAGGTCGTTAAGAGTACGTCTGTGCACAAGACACAATCTGTGCTAGTCTGAGAAATGACAACCTGCACATAGTCAATTTTATAAGGACTGAACTTTAAAAAAAAAGTGAAAAAAAAAAAGGTGAAGGATAACAATAGTTAGCAGTATCTGTAGCAGTGACAATTGCATCTAGTGCCAAAGAGCAATGAATGGAAGGCATTACTCTGCAGCTGTCTTTCCTGCATAATCACAATCTGAATTGGTATTTTCATCCTTTTTCTAGAAATCAGAGTGTAACCATCTCACTGCAGACAGGAAGTTTTAATTGTGGGTGGCAGGAGATACTTATAGCTATCAAATGTATCAAAATACAATTCAGAGAAAAAGGATACTATGTCAAGGTAAATCAACAAATGTTTATCTCTTCTGTGACTCAGCTAAGGAAATTTGCTGAGATGCAACTGCAATTTCATCATGTCTTTAAATTAAAAGACAGCTAATGAATTGCAGTTGACATTATTCTACAGAAATCACAGAAGCGAAAATGTAAAAAAAATTTGTATCAGTTATAAAACGAAAGTAACCCTCTAGTAACCCAAGAACGAGACAATCCTCATATCTCTTTCAATTGCAATTTTCTGTCTCTGATGTGTTGAGCATCCCTGTAAACAGTAACTTCATTTGGAAAAGCAGCCTTCCTCCTTACAGTCAGTGAACTTTCTCGGATGCATGAAAGAGAGGAAAGCTCTTTGCATTCAACCTATATCCTGTACCTGACAGATTCCAATTCCAAACGCAAGGCAGAAAGAAGATGCTCTGCTAACAAAACTGCTCGGACTTGCCTCTTCATTGGTTGAACACCCCAGGGATTAGGGATGTCAGCCAGCACTGTCACCCCTCGGCCACCCCCAGTCCTCCCAATGCCACTAGAGGGCAAGCAAAGCACCGAGAGCTCCCAGTGCTCAGGTCTCCAACCTTGGCACCACATCTGCACTAACGCTGACCTGGACATGTCAGAGGGATAAGGGCAACAAGATGGATGCAAATGTAGCTTAAGGTTGATTGGGTAGGAAATATTATTAAGGCTTTTGTTTACAGAATTATTATTGTTGTTACTGTTATCAACACTTTTTTACTGTAATAAAGTACAACTTGTAGAACACAATTATAGATATCAGAGGAAATCGAAAACTGTAACTAAGCTTTGAATCTAGTGGAACACAGTTGAGCAGAATAAGCACTTATGTATTATTAATAATAGCTGCACTGAAGACAAAGGACATGAGAGTACAATTAGATTTTAAATTATCACATTCCTTCTTCTCTTCTACAGGTACAAGACTGATACTTGTGCTAATACCCATTCAAATTCAGAGTTTTGATTTCTGGGACAAGTCTAATCTGACTTGTAGCACCTCAAGTGCCCTGAGGGAAGTTCTTAGGCAACCTGTAAAATGCTGCTTCTTCTTCTATCTGTCTTGCCACAATAGAAGGCTACAGTGATTTAACAGTGGCATTTTGGCATCCTTCATCCAAAGGTTTGAAACCCTATCAGATAGTATGCCCTAATTTAACTACCATATCTCTATAAAAATAGTGAAAGTAAAGGAAAAGAAAAAAAAAAAAGAAGAAAAGTTTTACTATTTTTAATCTTCAGTCTTCTCCTTCATTAAACATTTAAGCCAGGCCACTCTTGCATAAGATATTGTGAGGAAGTTTATGATTTTTTCTTTTTCCTTCATGATCTAAAGCATTTTATACTGGGAAACTTAAAGATTTCATTCTGCCAGTATAATATAAAGTTTAGCCTTCAAAAAATTAACCTATAGGCATCCTTGCTGGTACAGCTCCTCTTCCTCAGCATCAAAAATCAATTAGTGAGAGACAGAATTGAGTACTGCTAATGTAGATATTTCTAGCTTTCCTTTGGAAAAGATACTTGTCACATCACAAACAGGAATGAGTTGGCAGATGTTAAAACCCTTTTGGCTTTTCAACATAATCAGAGTTGTCACATCCTATAGCTGCCCTCATGTTGAGATAGTAGCACATTTAATTAATTATGGTGTTACCTCTTGGCCATCCAAAAAGGAGTATTTGTTGCTAGCTTCTTTAGCAGTTGTGGCTTGAAAAAACAGTACCGAGGTTCCTTTCTTATCACAAAGTCTGTTTTAATCTCTCAGTAATTAGTGGCTGCACAGCTACCTCCCCATCCTTCTTCGGCAAGATGAAAAGAGATCAAAATTTGTATACAGAATACAGCTCTTCATTAGAGCTTCTCCTCAGACAAGAGGAGAATTTTAAAAGGAGAAGAATCATCTTTGTTGTGTATTCAAACATACATGAGAATACCTTAAAATGGATGTGAACAAGAGTTCACAGCAGGAAAACATTTGTGGCCTTCCTCTGCCGAATCATAGCCCTTGATGGAAAAGATGCTGTATGTCTGGCCTGCCCAGCTAATCTTGCTGGGACAGCCCTACCTCTGAGAAATATTCTTATTCTCCACAGCCTCTGCACAGGCAGATGCTACAGCAAAAAAAGAGCTGACTAATATGGGGTTTTATAAATTTAAAAAGGGATGTTGAATGGAAGTTCAGTGACTTCTAGATGCACACCTCACTTAAGCACAATAGTTCCAACAGGTAAAGACTTAACAATTTTTATCTATCCTAATAAGTTCTTAGTGTGCATCCTCCTGCACAGCTGCACTGACCCTGTTCTACACTTAGGTATATGGACATTCATCTATTTTTCTAAACCACCAAACTGCACTTTGTAACCTGGGTTTAAAGAGCTGAGTCAAAAATAACCAACTTTCACTGCATATAAAGAAAGTGCATAGGTGGTCGAGCAGAATAAACTTTAGGATTAAAAAAAAAAAATAAAAAAGCAAAGAAACCTCTAGTTTTCACCAAAGCGAACCAAAAAGGAAAAATATAGCCAATATAAACATTAAGGAAAAAAACAAAACCAAAAAAAACACCCCACCAAATTACAGCTTCTCCCAGACAATAAAAAGAAACAATACAGCAAGATTGCCATGTAATTTCTGAAAGCAATCATTTCCCGTGTCAGCCTTTATCAACCTTTCCTGTAGCAGAATCTTGTCCAATAAAAAGGCTTATAGTAGTAACAATGAGCTAAATATATTTCCACTTCATTTTTCTGTTCCTTTTTCCTTCCCTGTACCTACATAGAAATAACAGGCACAAGATGACTATCCTTCCTTTCCACTCAAGCTGTGAAAAAGGACTTTTTACACAGGTCAGGAGAACTCAGACAGCAACACTACTGTTTCTGCTAGGACAGGGATTCCTGTGGAACCCAACAGATGTCTTCCTTCTTCCTCTGGCTAGAGGAGTTTGCAGGTAGACAGTGTGCCTGCACTGGTGAAATGCTCATCAGGATACAATTCACCAAACATCTTCAGGATCAATGAACAGTGGTAGGGTTTTTCTCCCACTTAACAGTTCTTTTCATTTTGGGGGGTAAAACCAGTTTTGTGAGCTCCTAATGGATGAACATATCCATTTTTTTTTTGTCATGCACATATATAATAAAATTACAAGCATAAAAAAACCCCTCTCAATATGCCAACAAAATAAAGATATTTTCTCAAATTACCCCACTGGCAGTTTTCCGTTATTTGGTGATCCCATTATGAAATATCATCCAAAACACTTTTTTTTGTTTGTTTTTAGTTTTCACTATTTCCTTAATAATTCTAGTATTTTTTTGATGCAGTGACTAATACTGGCCAGCCCTAACACAGCTTGCAGACCCTCAAAAATGATGAATGTAACAGGGGGTGTGGGGTGTGTGTGTGAAGGAGTAAAGTCTATATTTAGAGTGTCTTTGGAGCCCCCCTCCAAACAGGTGCCTATCTAAGCCCCTGGATCAACAAACAAATACAAACTCTGGGACAGTTTGACCAACTGCAGAGAATTGCTATCTACAGATAACCCCCAAATTAACTGAGTCTCAACCTAGTGAATCACAACTCTTCCATTCTCTTTCCAGTATACCTAAGAAATATTACTCTATCACTAAAACCTTAGGGATGATGAAAGTGCTCCTACAGTTCAAGTTCAAGGTAGAACTAGCTGTGCTTCAGTGATCCCTAAGGTATTTTCTGTGCTATAAATTTAACACTTGCATTTCTCTAGGGGTTTCACTGACACGTATAAGCAGTACTTAACAGCAGTGCCAATAAATCAAAAGTGAAATTTCAGCAGAGCTGAATGCAGAAGAGTCCACATCTCCAGACATGTGTCTTAACTATTAATAATGTTCATTGAAATCTTAATTCCCCCAGACTGAAGTAGAGTCAAGCAAACACAGGAAACATTAATGCTATCTGACATGCATGACCTTTCTGATTAAAGCAACTTGTCTTTCCTAGGGAAGGGAGCCACAATAGCTCATTAACAGCTTTGCACTCTATTCTTCAAAATACTGTTTCAACCAATTCATATTCTTTATTTCTGGTGGCATTTGGAAATGTTTCAATTTCCTCTTGAAGTTAATGAGAGACAAGGGGTATTCAGTTGTAGGTCAATAAAGACTGATGTTGCCTTATGATACACCCTTCTTTCTCTAGAATATTTTGGGCCTTTTCTACTTCCATTGCCTTGCCTCCTCTCATTCTTAAAAAACAAACAAACTTATTATTAAAAGATCTGGGTAATAGATAGAAAGGTATTTCACCTTTTTTTTTTATATTGAACACAATTATCAATGTGATTTGTAGAAAATGTATTGCATTATAAAAAGAACAAATCATGTTACTGTCATAGGTGCTATCAGAAACTGCAGGACAGATTAAGAAATCCAAAAAAGGATGATAAATTATGCTTCTTTCACTAATTTGGCTTTCATAACTCAGTTTCAAAAACACACCATTGATCACAGACCTCAAACACAGAACATTACCTATGGCTGTACAAAACTCATTTTGAAACTCTAACCTTCAGAACATAGATTTTTAAGCACATAACAAATAAATCTTTTGTCAATGTACCCCACAAAAGAAAACACACCAGGTCTCAGAACATCAGTGTGCATCTTCTAATAGCAGTATGTTCATTTCAACAACTGACTAACTTTTCTACTACATCTCCTGTGACACCAAAGACCTAAAATTTTAAGAACACTGGGATTGAATTCACATCAGTCATATGAATTTCTACAACCTTGTTGCCATCAGCACCCTGGGCTGCATCCAGAGCAGCGTGACCAGCAGGTCGAGGCAGTGATTCTGCCCCTCCACTCTGCTCTCATGGGACTCCACGCAGAGTGCTGTGCCCAGCTCTGTGGTCCTCAGGGCAGGAAGGATCTGGGTCTGTTGGAGATTTCAGAAGGGGGACACCAAGTCGATCAGAGGGATGGAGCACCTCTCCTATGAGGAAAGAGCTGGGGCTGTTGTGTCTGGAAAAGAAAAGGCTATGAGGTGACTCAATTCCTTCCAGTACCCGAAGGGAGGCTACAATAAAGGTGGAGAGAGAGTATTTCCAAGAGCATTTGGAGACAGGACAAGGAGGAATGGGTTCAAACTAAGCATAGGTTTAGATTAGGTGCTTGGAAGAAATTCTTTGGTGGGAGGTGGTAAACACCGGAACAGGTTGCACAGACAAGCTTTAGATTTCTCATCCCTGAGAGTTTAAGGCCAGGCTGGATGGAGCTCTAAGTAACCTGACCTAGTGAAAGGTGTCCCTGCCCATAGCACAGGGATGGTACTGGGTGATCTCCAAGGTGCCCTCCAATCTCTGCCACTCTATAATTCAGAGGTGCTGCGTAACCTGCAATATTTTTCTGGGGGAAAATCTAGTGAGAAGTTGCATTTTAAGTTTACAAAAATTAAACAAAGATTTTTTTCTAGCACAAGAGCTACGCACATGTAAACTCACATGAAATTTAGATATGTTGTCATGGATATTAGCTTTCCCTCTTGTATAAAGTTTAGTTGCCTGATTACATCCAGCATTAATGTAGAACAGCTACATATTGAAAATGTAATGACCTATTTGACACTGATAAAATAAGAGCTATGGAAACGCTGTAAGCAGAAAGCTATTGCTCAGTATTTGTGTGTGTTATTTGGGATATAAAACTGACAGCTTTTCCATTGCAAAGTCCTTGGTTAATATCCACAGTTATTTGAGTACATTCTGCGACAAAAATCACATTAAAATGGTTATTTAAAATACACAAAAACTGCATGTGTGTATTTTTACAGTTTCCTCCTCGTTTTCTCAAACTAAATCCAGTTTTCACCAGAAGAAAATGAAATTTGCTTTTCCACAGTAGCAGCTAGCTATTTCAGCTTTCTATCTCCCACCTCACTGACTAGAGGAACATTTAAGCACAAACCCAAAGCGTCAGTGAAGAGGAAAGGTTTTTTCCCTTAGCTTTCATACACTAAAAATGGTAGAACTGTTATTGTTGCCAAAAGTCCACAATAAAACACCACCAGAACCACATTCAGGCAAGAAAGATGACTGGAAAAGTTCAGGACAAGAAGGAAAATATTACAGAAGTTCGTGAGCCACAAAACAGAAGTTTGGAATGGAACCTTAGTCCAAAAACACTTGATTTCAACTAGAGGCTGTTTTAATTGTCATAGCACCTTATTAAGCTTTCACAGATACTTTTAGGAAGAATTATAAATCATGTAGTTGCTTTGTTTCCTATAACTTCTTCTAGGTGGAATGTATTGTACAGATCAAAGTCAGGCACTGGTCCTGACCCAAAGGTTGCAAGTGCCAAATAATGCAGCATTACTGCTGCTGAGGATTTAAAACTACATGTTGAAACAGTACTTCAGGTTCTTCAACTCAAATGTTGACAAATTTCCTGCAACAGTGACACACTTGTACCCAACATTCTGTGAAGGATAAGTGATTTGATAATCAGTTTAAATTAGAATTTCCAGCATACGAACATCTGCTTGAGAAACATGTGGCCACGATATCAAGAGGCCAGCAAAAGCATTACTGGATGTTTTTTTGAATGAAACAGGCTCAGAAAATGTAACAGTATGTTTATGGAGATTCAGCTCAACTTGGAAAGAAGCTATTAAGAAAAGTTTTGCTGATCGAACAAGTAAAAGATCCACTAAATCCCAACATAAAATACCAAGCTGGGTGTGCATTGATAGGACTGCTACCTAACACTACGAGTACTTTGGGGCACAGATTTTGAATTCCACCCCTGCTGAACACCTTGAATGCCTGTCCTTGTAGTGCCCAAAATGAACGTTTATGTTCCTCAAAACAAACTTGGGAGCAGCTATCTTTTACTTTGCATCAGTAAAGAACATAACTGAGTTCAGTCCTAGGAACACACCAGTTTAACACACCTATTTTGTAGGTTATTGCAGCTGACAACACAAGATGCTCACCCTAGGTGTTGGTTTCCTTCTTTTTTTTTTTTTTTTTTTTGAGATCAGGGAGAGGAACAGGTACTATCTAGCCTGTTCATTTAACCAAATTACAATCAAATACAATAAAATACAGATACACAATATTTTTTTTAAAAAAAAACAATAATCAAATACTTCAAATTGCATTCCAATTAATTATTTTCATTGTCTAAACATTTAATAAATCAACTGTTTTAGAAAAATCTCCACATTGTAGATATCCAGAATTAGTTGAGATTAATCCTATTTTAAGGCCTCTGGGCAGAGACTTGGGTACCTTCTATATGTGATCTAGAAATTTTACTGCCAAATCTGATTCAATTGATGATGTCATAGTAGTAAGTCATTTCACTGGTGCAGTCTCATTTGCATATCATGTTAAAAAAAGCTCATTAATTTCTATGTAGGCAATCTCATTTCAGTTTTGGCCATGCTTTCCTTTGAGAAAAAAAAAATGACATTTCATGTTGACTTAAAGCAGGAAAATTTCTCCTCCTGAGGAGCCTCTCCATAAAACAGAACGGGGGAAAAAGATGACTGAATTTCCCAGTCTCTGTCCTCTTGGGGCTAATATCTTCCTGATGTTTAAGTAATCGTGCCTTACATAATTGGGCTGAAAGAAAGCAAACATCATGTTTTAGATAGTTTATTGTTACATAAAACTTTTTGGTTTTATTTTGACATATATATTTCCCCATAGGCCTTGACTTTCTAGAGCTACAGAAACCAGATCACTGAGGGTCAGGGTTAATACTTCACTGCCAAGGCCACTGCTAAAGTCTTATCTCCAGAAGAATATCAAGTGGGGAATTACTGCAAGGGAGAGACAGACTATATGGTCAAGTCAATGCTTATTTTTTAAATTTATTTTTAATATGTTATACCAGAAGAGCAATGTTTTAGTAAAATCAGTGGATTTGGTAGGGTAGGGTTTTTTTCATGCCACATCATTGACATTTCAGGGTTTTCCTTCAAGGACCTCTGAATTTATCTACATGTCTTGTCCTAAGGGGAAAGAAAAAGATTCCTTTTTACTATTAGCTTTTCTCCTTTTTCAGCTCCTTTTCTTCCCTGCCCCTCACTTTTCCAGCAGCAGCTCTGGAATTTTTATGACTATTTGACTAAAGTATCAAAGAAATCCTTTGGGAACAATCTGTCATGAGTTTCTCCTTTAAAGTCCTGTGGGTCAAGTGCTGATACCTCAGCCTCCAACAAAGGAAGAAGCCTTTGAGGAGGGAAATGACCAAATGAGTTCTTAAGCCTCAGTGTGTTTCTTAATTTTTTTCTTTTTTTTTTTTCTTTTCCTTCTTTTTCCTATGTATTAATTTCTTTTCTATTCCTAATTCTTAAAAGGAAAGGCTACCCTCTTGCATAAATCCCTTTTTCAGGGTCACTGTGTGAAGTCTGAGCAAGATTCCACATGCTACTACTTTCTGCTCAGCAAATCTTAAGTGAGCTGTACTAGAAAGGAACCCTGTGTCTTGCAAGGTCACTGTGATGTGCCTTGACATTTTTTGGTTGAAAAAATTCAAAAGCTATCTATGTGTTTGCTAACTGCAAGGCATGTGCTGAGTAAGAAAGCACAGCAAAGCTTCTTGTGTACAAGTCTTCCAATTTTCACATTCCCTCTACAGCTTGAAGACCTAGGGAGGACGTTTAAAAGTCTTGACCCACATTTTGTGCTCTTACATATCACGGTATTTTTTTTTTCCAGTCTCAGTCCTGCACCCTCTTTTTCTATCAGCCTTGTTTGCAGAGGACACAAAGCTGATAACCTAGAGACAGATCCAGACTGTGCTCTACAAACTAAGGGCTCCCTTTGTGTCATTTTGACCTCCTGTGTGCTGTCCATCTGCTCAACTGCAAATTTTGCAAAAGCCTAAAATCCTCCTGTCGAGTCAAAGGGCTGGCAAACAGTACTGCTGTAGATGAGAGACAATATCCTCTTTTTCTCAGCCAGCAAGAGGCTTACAGGCAACAAACATTAGAAATTAAAATTGATGGCGGGGATGTTGAGGAAACTTCAAAGTTTTTTTCCACAGTTCTTTCAAACTGTTTTATCTGATGTTGTTGGTGCCCACAATGGGCCTTAACTTCCTTCAAACTGCAACTGAAAATTCAGGCAACAGGCTTATAATGTGATAGCAGCAAAAGACAAAGGGATATTTGAGCTTTTAACTATCTAGTAGGAAACAGGGCTGAACTTTATGAGGGATCTCATTCAGGCATTGTTTTGCAAGCATCTCTCCAAGTACAAACAGCAAGAGAATCACAGATTTAATTGTTTGCTAAACAGAAATAGTCCAAGCAAATGCAAACGCTATGGCTGAAATTTATTCTAGTTCCCCAAAACCTTAATCATGCAAACAACTGGTATTCCCATGTTTCATCTTGACTGCCTGCTCTTCTCACCACTGTCTCTGAAAAGGCAGCTAAACTAGGAACTCTAGAAACATTATGAAGCTTTAGATAATACGGGAAATACAGCAGCACTGAAACTGTCAGAATTTTCTGTTCGGTTTTGCACTTCCAATGATTTAAATGAGACAATCTACAATGTCTAAATTATTCTTCCTGAGAGTTAATTTGTTTTTGTGTGTCTCTTGCCCTCAAGCAATTAATTAGAGGAGAGAGAGGGAACAAGACAATAGAGTTCCAGGTGATGCTGGAATTCAAGCATCAAACATCAAGTATCAGAGCCTGCAATTTCACTTCCTTGCCCTTTTCTCCTGCTGACTGCCACCTCCCTAATTCTACTTCCATCTGTTGATGGATGACTTCTTCAATTCACCATGTTGTTATCACAGAGGCTCTCGCTCTGCCAATTTCCCCATCCATATCAAGCAGGATGTCTCCTCCTCCATCACAGTGCTTGGGAGAGAAGAACATGTCCCAAATCACAAAGCTGAGATTGTCACAAAGGCCTCAAGCACTTGTAATCATATTTACTAGGTTTTAGCTTCATAAGTGCATTTGAGATCAGTTCTTTAGTATTTCTGGCACCTCCAATCAGCCCAAAAAAGCACGAGGGTTTTATCTTTTTAGACATCAGAAAGCACATCCACCCAGCCTGCACTGAAGTGCTGACAATAGTAATTTAACTGGTCCTAACCAGGAAGCAAAGAGTAAAAAAATATTTTAAAACCCGTATCTTACCTGTTTGCCTCTTTATGTGTGCAATCACTTTATGACTACAGCAAAGTACAAAAATTGGAGCAAAGAGCAGGATGAAGAAATCAGATGGAAAAGCAGAACACCGTAACACCCACAGTGTTAGGGAAGCTGCCCACACTGCTACCTAGCACAGTCCAGAACTGAAGGGTACATGCTTTCCCCCTTATTTGAATGGAGTAACAACTAAAATGAATGGTTCTCAGTTACAGCTAATCTTTCATTATTGTCAGATTATAAATACTAATATATATGATTATGGGCTGAGTAACACTGTAAAGTGCATGTATCCTAAGGCTGATTAAAGACTGCACACACTCAAAGAAGGGTAGCTCTGTTATTCATCCTCATTTTCCAAGAATCTTATTCTTCCTGTCTCTTATAGTTCTGTAGTTACTGTACTAATTCAGAGAGTTAGGCAGCTCCCACTTTGGGAATTTAGCTATAAAAGTACAGTTTTATCTCAGAAAACTTATTGCTATAAAGCCTCCTGAAGCTTTAGTCTCCAGAAGCACAAAAAACCCCAAAGATTTTTCTTTTATATTGTAAACACTATTACAGATTTAAATGGCACTATTGTAATTTACTTGGCCAAAATAAAACCTTTTAATCTTAAATGCTGCTTATGTGTAATACATCTTTTAAATTGAACACTGACTCTAGAGTCCAGCAAAATGTTCTCCAGTACATTCTCAAAAATATTGCAATATACGTAAAACTAAACCAAAAAAAAAAGCAGTCATCTCCCAATTGGAAAAATTAACAGGAGACTGATTTTCACTAGTTGATTTCAGTGGAGCCACATTAGAATGACGGATCAGCAGATGAGCCACCTCATACTGAAGGCTTTTAGCATTTTAATTTTGTGCTCCAGCATACAAAAATAAATTCTCAAAATGCAGCACTCTCCATTTTATCATAGATCATGCTGTAAATTTCTATTCTGCAGACCTTCTTCTATTTCACAAAGCTAAGCAAGATAGAAAAAAGTTCTTAACCAAGACCATCTTTCCAACCACAATTGATCCCATTTTCTTTGTTCCACAGCAATTCTTCAGTGGCTGACTGCTAATTTTTTCTAACACTAACTTGCACTTTGGCAAGATCATCATGTTTCCTTCATCAATGAGCTAATTTAGGAGAACAAAAATCCTGCTTTTCTTGATTGAGAGCGTTAAGTCACGGACTAAGTGCACAGGATGAAAAATTTAAATTGATCTTTTCTGCTGTCAAAGAAAAATTCCATTGTTTCTAAAACTCTAATCAGAAGCATTTCTTTATCCTCCTGAACATGTAGAGATTTGTCATAAAGCTGAAAATTTTTAAGTCATTTAGGTTTCTACATGAATATTTCTTTAGATTCCCTTCTAAACCACCAGCAATGGAGGTATTAGGTCAATAGAATTTAATAATGCAAAGTCCATTGTTTCTGTTTCTCTGCTTTATATAGATGACCATAGCTCCAATAAATCCGTACACAACTGTTCACTTGCTAAATCCTCAGCAAGGATATTTTTACTAGCTTGGACCCAAAGAAGAAGGATTGTCTTTGGTTCTGCAGGCCCTAAGTATGATTAACTGGAGTTACCTGCTCCAGAACACTGGCCAATTCCACCCAGTGATTCCTTATTAAAAGGACCTTTGAGCAATTTCTTAAAAATGAAAACAGTTATTATTTTACATCAAATAATTAACATCATGGTCACATCTTCACAGATTAGAATTCTCTAGCTGGAATCCTATACTGATCTCTTCCTCCTCTCACTGTGAAATCTTAGGTCCAACTATGTGTTTCCCCTCTTCCCTGCCACTTAAACTTACCCTGTGGTTCACTTGGACTTGAAGGTATAACCAATCAGAAACAAAGAACAAGATTTCTTCTGATGCAAAGAAGGCCCCTCTTCAGTTCATTTGCAGAAAACAAAGATCATGCAAAACATATTCGCAAATTCACACTGAAAGCAAGAATTTTTTTACAGTAGAATCATCAACAAAAAATACCTTATTGTTAAAGCAGACTCAAAGTAGCAGATGTTAAAGTAAGTGCCAGACTTGGCACCTGGGATGGGGCAACCCTGGATGTATATACAGACTGGGTAACAAAAAACCAGAGAGCAGCCCCATGGAAAGAGGCCCTGGTCAGTGGCAAGTTGAACATGAGTCAGCAGTGCCCTGTCAGCCAGGAGGGACGTCAGGCACAGCATCACAGACAGGCAAGGGAGGGGATTGTCCTGCTCTGCTCTGCACTGGGGCGGCCTCACCTCCAGTGCTGGGGGCAGTTCTGGGTACCACATGTAAAACATTATTAAAGCTATTGGAGATCATCTAGAGGAGGGCTACAAAGATGGTGCAGAGGGAAAACCATACAAGGAGCAGCTGAGGTCACTTCATTTGCTCAAGTGGTGGACATGGAAGGGACACCTTTCTCATGAGGGGCAGTGTAGAAACAAAAACTGATCTCTTCTCAGTGCTGACCTGAGGGGATGGCCTGAAGCTGGGCCTGGAGAGGTTTAGGCTGGATATTAGAAAAAGGTTCCTCACCCCACGGGTGGCTGGGCACTAGAAAAGGCTCCCCAGGTCAGTGGTCACAGCACCAAGCCTGAAAGAGTTCAAAAAGCATTTGGACAATGCTCTCAGGCACAAACTGTGACTCTCAGGATCATCTTTAAAGAGTCAGGAGTTGGATTATTATGATCCTAGTTCTTCCCTTCCAACACAGGATATTCCATGATTTCTTACATATTTTTCTATAAGCAGAAATTGTTCGGGTCACCCAACAAATCTGGTCTATGTTTGTCCAAAGCCTATTCTGACTTCTCACAATAGGTAAACTCTGACCATTAACAGTTAAGACACTTGCAAAAACAAGTAGACAACTTAATTCATCAGTCTAGTATAATTTAAAATATGTAACAGGCTATTTGAAAGTAAACCTCAAAATACACCACCTTTATATTAAAAATCACACAGAAACCTTCGTGAAAAAAATGCTTATGTATTTGAGTGTTCAGAGACCATGTAATATCACCAAGATTTAATTCTATTAGTCAGGGAAACTTCTTCCCTTGACCTCAGGGGAGACAGTTTTTAAGCCTGTGTAAGCAAACAAGTCACTCTTATGCTATGTATACGTAAATAGAGAGAGAGATACATAAAAAGATTGTATTTCAAGAGGAAAAGATCACCAATCTTGCACATTTGCATAAATTATTTACCATTTTCTTTAGGACATACTACTTCGCTGATATCTCCTCTTGCCCCATATTCATTTGTTTTATACTACTCTACTGAGTAACAAATTTCTTGCAATTCAGACACTAAGAATCATTATTCAGGATTTCCCACCAATGTGAGCTGTGAGCTGCCATAGCTCCGTGCCTCAAGAGATTGGAGTACTAGTTTGAGTCAGGGGATCAGAATACTAGTCCAGTCTTTATCAGTAAGAGGTAACACAAACAAAATAGCAACTTCCACAACAAGATAGAACCCCAGTAACCATTACTACTCAGGATTTTCACTCACATCTTGGTTTTGTCACCCAGGATATTTAACACGGTTTCCCTGTGGCAAATCAGCCCTACAAGACTATAGGGAAGATGGCACTGCATAGTAACACCTACTAAAGTCCTTAATCCGCTATTTACCTTAAAAATCAACAGGTTTGTCTTTGTTCCCATGCATTAGCTTTCTATCATAAAAAAGTCACATAAAATAAGCACATCCAGTGGTAAACCTCCTACCTCCAGATTAAAAAAAAAAAAAAAAAA